>CAUYQG010063601.1:0-36886 GCA_963574415.1 Tarsius wallacei
TACACCTGTAGTTCCAGCTACTTGGAAGGCTGAGGCAGAAGGATCGCCGGAGACCAGCAGGTCGAGGCTGCGGTGGCCGGAAGCGGCCACTGCACTCCAGTCTGGGCGACAGAGTGAGACTCCAACTCAAAAAAAAAAAAAAAAAAAAAGAATCATTTGATGCCTTTTATCTAATTTGTGACTTCCTTCTCTCGTATGGCATTCAATAGTTAGACCTATCACATTTAAATGCCATTCTCATATGGTGTACACCTAGGTTCTTTCCACAAGCAGACATACTCGTTTCTTCTTTCATATTACAGTACCTTCTCTTATCAACCTGAAGATAATTATTATGTATATTTAAATTTGTTGATCTCTCTGTTCCATTTGTTCTGGTTCTGTATAGGGTTCACGATTCTCTCTTTTTCCTGGTTATGCACTTCACCCCCTGATTACTTTGCCTGTGATTCTTTCTTCCCCTGTAGATATCAGCTATCTTGGTTAATAATGTGTTCACAATCTGGATTTGATCACCCCGACTACTTTCTGCTTATCAAGAAACCCTGAACCTAAGAAAATCACTCCATTCTTCCTGAACAAGCACTACCTTTTTCCGAAGTCTTTTATCATTCAGTTATTGCCTAGACTGAAGTTACAGGGACCTAGAGAGGAGAAGCTTGAAGGTGGGCCAAATGGTCTACTCTTGTTCTTGACTCCCCCTAACCCTACCTTGCTCCTGGATTGATATCACCTCAAGATTTCCTTTCCCCTACAAACAGATCTGGAGCTGGAATTTTTTCCTATCTCACTATGGCAAGAAAAAACAAAAGTACCCATTGGCATTCCAAGCGATTTAACAGAGAACAAAGTGCACAGCAGAGATTCTCCCTGACTGTGATGGCTGGCCCTTTCATACCTCTGCTTGTCATTCCCTGCCCTTGATGTCACAATTGCACTCTCATTCCCAAGGGTTTCTCACAATCTTTGCTTTTATTCTTTAGACTCCTACAGATTCTTTTACTACTGGGGAGACTCCAGAATTGGGTTGTAGCCACAACCCTTCCCTGCCCCCACACACAAGATATGCTGGAGTCCCAGCCCCCACTACCTTGGAATGTAACTTTATTTGGAGATAGGGTCTTTACAGAGGTAATCCAGTTAAAATAAAATCACTAGGGTGGAACCTATTCGAATGTGAATGGTGTCCTTATAAAAAGTGGGAATTTGAACACAGAGATAGACACACATAGACAAAAGATAATATGCAGAGAGACAGGGAAAAGATAGTCAACTACAAGCCAAGGAGAAAGGCTTAGAACAGATCCTTCCCTCAAAGTTCTTAGAAGGAATCAGCCTTGTAAACACCTTGATCTTGGACTTCTAGCCTCCAGAACTGTGAGACAATAAATTTATGTTGTTTAAGCACTCTAGTTTGTAGCACTTTTTTAGAGCATACCTAACAAACTAATACAATGAATGAATAAATATATGAATGTGTTGTACAAAAGAACAGAATGAAGACAGTACTAAAACAGTATTAGGTGGGAAAGAATATCAAGAAGGAGGATATGATCCCCAGAGTTAGATGCTGCGGTAGCATGAGGCCAAACAATGTCCTTTGGGCAGTTCAGTTAGGAGATTTGGTTTGCTTTGTTTAATATTCTCGGTAAAACCGATTGGGGAAGAGAAATCCGTAGAGAGATAAGAATGTGGGAGGAGGATACAAACTCTTTTGAGAGTTTGAATATGATGACATTTTCTTTAGAATGAGGAAGAACTGAGTCTGTGGGATGAAAGAAAGAAGCCAAAAATGGGGAAAGGTTGACAATACAATAATACATGTTAGAAAGTATAATACACCTGCCTTCCCCAAACTGCATCTCTGCTTAGGCATAAACCACAGCACTGACAACTTCTTCTACTGTCTTCAAGTGACCCTTCTCCCTGACACATCAACAGAACTTCCTGTTTCTTCCAGCCCTCAAACTACCTTTCAACTAACTCTCTGTGTCAATAGACAAGTTAATAGAAGAGAGATTAGCCTCTTGAACAGCGTACTTTACCCTGGTCCATGCATTCTTTCCACCTTCCCTTTTCTTTTCAGAAGATGAGTCCATCTGTGTTCCATTTCTTCACCATTAGTTCATAAATTAATCCCTGCTGAAATGGCAGCTAGCTGATTGGCAAAAACTAAAAGCAAGATGGTCTCTATCATGAACACACTTATACTGGAATCTGAACTACCGGAATCCAAAAGTGTTTGGCCCCAAAGAACACAATTCAAAATGATTCCTTGGGAAGATGAGAGTTTGAAACTGGTGATATTTTAGGATGGGGCATTTATCAAACCAATTTTAAACAACACTTTACGTCTCTTTTACCTAATCCGCAGTCACTCTCTATCTTTACTGGATACTAACTAATTTCCAGGTGCAGCATTCAAAGGCAAGAATGAAAGAAAACAACAGTCAATAAGAGAGGACTTTGGAGACAAACATTCCTTGGTCAAAATTCTAGCCTTATCAGTTACTAACCAGGTAACCTGAAAAAAATCGCCTAACATTGCTAAGTCTCATATCTTCACCTGTAAACTCACATAATAACAATAACCACAACTAAGGGTTGTTGTTACAGATATTAAATGAAATAACACATCTAGGCCAGGCTCTGTAGCTCAGTCTGTAATTCCAGCACTTTGGGAGGCCGAGGTGAGGGGATTGCCTGAGCCCGTGGGTTCGAGATCCACCTGGGCAACTTGGCGAGACCTCGTCTCTACAATAAAAAAATCAAAAAATTAGCCGGGCATGGTAGCGCGCACCTGTAGTTACAGCTACTTGGAAGGCTGAGGCAGAAGAATCGCCGGAGCCCAGCAGGTTGAGGCTGCAGTGGTGGGGAGCCGCCACTGCACTCCAGTCTGAGTGACAGAGTGAGACTCCAACTCAAAAAAAAAAGAAATAACACATCTAAAACATTAGCTTTTGCCTAGCATGGAATTAAATGTTCTGTAAATGTTAGCATTCGTTATTATCCCTAACATAAATCCTACTTTTAGCAAGTCAGCTCATAAGTTATTCTTCTTCACTGTAGTTTAAATTTTTGTTAATGAAGAAAAAAGTTTTTTCTCACTATTCAAGATGAAGCTTCTTCCTTATGGCTGCATAATATTCCATTGCGTATATGTACCACATTTTTTTATCCAGTTCAGCTTCAATGGGCAGCATGGTTGGTTCCATGTTTTTGCTATTGTATAAGAGCTACAACAAACATACATGTGTAGGTATCTTTTTTGTAGAATGATTTGAGTTCCTCCATGTATACTCCCAATAGGGGAATTGCTGGGTCATATGGAAGGTCAATTTCTAGTTCTTTCAGAAACCGCCACACTCTCTTCCAAAGAGGTTGCTCTAGTTTGAATTCCCGCCAGCAAGAGGCCTTCCTTTTTCTCTGCATCCTCGCCAGCATCTGTTGTTGCTTGTTTTATTAATGATGGCCATTCTTATTGGGATTAGGTGGTATCTCAATGTGGTTTTGAGTTGTATTTCTCTGATAATGAGTGAGGCTGAGCACTTTTTCATGTGTACATATGGACTTCGCAGCAACTTGGATGGATTTAGAGTTGATCATACTCAGTGATCTATCACAGAAACAAAGAACAGAGTACATGTTCTTACTCATAAGAGGACCTTGAACAATTATCATCATACTATAAGAAAGGAATTGGCAGTAGTGGGAAACTGCCAGGGGAGTGTGGGTGAGATTGGCAGTTGAGGGAAACTGCTAGGAGACGGAGGGGCACACCTCATCAACAAGGGTACCTGCATAACCAACGTTTGTATACCTAACCCTGAATTGTACCCCACATCTTTATAATAAAATAAAATCAAAAAAACCAAAAACAAGCAAAAAAAAAAAGAAGATGAAGCTTCTTAAAATACAAATGCACTCTTGGTAAGTGTAGGCAACTTGACAAAGGATACAAATGACTAATTGTAGCATTTTGAGAAGCACATTTTGATGAGAGAGGAAGCCTAGGCAAAGTTGAGCACATGGTACTTACTACATACAATAATAGCATTGGAAGAAGAGGCAGTGACTGCAGAAGGCAAATTCTCCTGCTTGCCAATTTATCTGGCCTCCCTGTGAATGAGGTCAGCATTAAAGAGAGGGTATGATCTCTGAGGCAAGTACACTGGAATATGACCTACCCAGCCATGGCTATTGGGAAAGCAGAGATAGGTAAATGTTTCCGAAAAGTCTAGCATTACAAACTTTAGTGACCAGGACAACCATTTCCCTCAAATGAAGGACAACGTTGCCTCTGCCACACTCAATACCTACTCTTAGCATTGAATTCAACTCAGCCTTCTGCAAATCAAGCCACCATGGTAAAATTTGTTCCCAGAAGATTTTTAAAAATCCAGATCTCATGGCTTTTACAAGCATACACAGTTACACTTTTCCTGACTTGAAGCAACACATGAGAGTCCTCAGATCTATGTTCATAGTACGATTATTCATCTGTGTTTTCTGTAGAAAAAAAGAAATAATCATCATCATAAGAAAAGATGACTGCATGCTGCCCCTGTTCAGATGAATACCAAAGTCAGCTCACAAAAGGTTTGTGTGTCCTGTGAGGGGGTAGAAATAACTGTGCATACATGATGACCTTGGGAACTAAAATGACTTAGGAGTTGTCTGTGTGTACCAAACAGCTTAGTGATCAGTGACCAAACAGCTGAGTTTCTGACTTACCAATACCCAGAACTGTTTGAGTTTTCCAAGATCTTGACATGGACCTAAGGTAGCAAACAGTAAAAATCGCTGGGTTTAAGTCTGGCAGGCTGGAAGCTTATAATAGAAAATAAGTTGATTTATAGACAATAAGAGATAGCACATGACTACAGTGAGATATACCTCACACCCACTAGGATGGTTATAATAAAAAAAGACAGATAATAACATTTTGGAGAGGATGTGTAGAAATTAGAATCCTCATATATTGCTGGTGGGAATGTAAATGATGCAGCTGCTTTAGAAAACAGTTTGGCAGTTCCCTGAAAAAGTTAAACATAGCTACCATATGGCCCAGCAATTATATTTCACACAAGAGAAATGAAAACATATGTACACGAATGTTCAAAAACTTGACACAAATATTCATGGCAGCCTTATTCATAATAGCCAAAAACTGGAAACAACCCAAATGTCCATCAACTGATGAATGAATAAACAAAATATGGTATATCCATACAATGGAATATCATTTGGCCATAAAAAAGAATGAAGCACTGATTCATGCTACAACATGGATGATGCTTAAACACATTATGCAAAGTGAAAAAGTCAGACACAAAAGTTTACATATTGTATGATTTCATTTATATAAAATGCCTAACAGAGGCAACTCTACAGAGCCAGAAAGTAGATTGTGAACACAAGGATCTGGGAAGAAGAGAAAGTGGTGAGGGGCTGTTAATGGTCATGGGGTTTCTTCTTGAGGTTATGAAAATGTTCTAAAATTAGATAATGGTGATGGTAGTATAACTCTGGGATTCTGACATTGAATTTTACCCTAAGTGTGAATTATGTGGTATGTAAATTACATCTTAATTTTAAAAAGAGATAATGTGTTTACACATCTGAGTTATAGACTCAAATTTACAACTGCTACATATTTAAAGCACTTTTATATAGACCTGGCTCATAGTAAGAGTTTGATAAATAAGAGCTTTTATTATCATTTAACTCAAGGCAGCATCTGATCATTACTAACATGTCAACAATGCAGTTTTCCACAAGGCACAAGCTGGTCGCCATCTTGAGGCAAGTTAAAATTCTCTTTGGTTTCTACTCCCCAAAGCTGAAAAAAGTCTCTTTCGCCTGATGTGGGCTAAGAATCTGGAGAAAGAAGTTGCTACTCCCTTCCATCCCAGTCAATGTTTCTTAAAGTCAGCCCAAACAACAGTAATATGTGCGTGTGTGTATGTGTGTGTATATGTGTGCATGTGTGTATGTGTATAAAAGATCATCTAACTCATCTCAACTACACATTATCAGGACTGAAACCCTTTCTATGCTGACACTCAAGGACTGTCCTGGAAAGGAAAATGTTTCCATTTTAAAGTTTCTGATACTATCATATAGGCAAGGCTTGGAACAGAAATGCAAGGTTAAAAGGATTTAGATGTTTTAAGAGACTAACAGAGCACGAGTGGACAAATGAAAGCAGTAAACTAAGAGTCAGAGTAGCATTAGCTAACATTGGCAACTCATGTAGGGACTAGGGAGGAAAAAATGTCCTTACAAGCTCAAAAACAAGCCTCAGTTACCTAAACAGAAAGCAAGACTTAAAATAAAAAGACTATGGCACAGCTCTGAGACAAGGCATGGGTCATTTTCTTATGACTGTTAAATGTACAGTCCCCTTAGGACAGGAATAATGTTATTACCCTGGAGGGGGTTCCATTATGATGAATACTGGTTCATATTTTAGTTAGAGCAAAGTTCTTAAGAGTGTGACTTATTTCTGAAGGAATAAAAAGGACTTTGAGAAGAATAAAAGTAGTCAACATTATTATGGGGCATTGACATAGCAATTTGCTTGCAAATGATTTTTGAAACTACTGCTAATAATATACCTTATTGTATATAGTACTCTCAACAAAGCCACCTTGGGTAATCAAATTAATACAAGGCAATAGAAAGGGAATAGGAGAACCTATAGCATTACCCGCAATGACTACAATTAATACAAGTACATAAAATAATCCAATGGGACTATTGTACAACCCTGGGCAATGAGACCATTTTTCCAAGATAAATCATTTAGTGTGTTTGTGCAGTAATGTAATGGGGAAGAATACTATTTACTAAGGAGAGAAATTGGTGCAAAGACTAAATGCCCAACAACGAAAGTTCATCTGTGTGACTGACTTGGGGGTTTTGTTCTTTTTTCTTTTTTAAATTTTTTAACCTCTGATCAAATCACAGCCCAGAATGACTAGCCAGTGGAACAACAAAGTCACTGTTGTCATAGCTACTGCAAATCCTCACCTGAATAAGAATGTCAAAGTCATCGCTGTCACAAAGCACAATGATAATACCGAAAAAAGCCTGCAATAAATTGGAAAGAGAATAATGATACACATGCACACCACTCACATAGAATACACTTTTTAGAAAGCACTGCCCATAGGTAGGGTGTGACGATCAGTGAATGCTAGTTCCTACCAGTGAACGAGAGGCCAGGTTTCATACATCTATGGAACGGAGGGAAGCAGGCACCATCTCTAGTTACATGCTTTGAGAAATCCAGAACATAAGGAAGTTTTGTAAAACAAAGTCTCACACGGAGCCCAGTTAATCATCTAATCCAATCCCTCTAGTTCTCTCATCACTGTCAACATCACTACTGGATGGTAACTTTCCCTGATGAGTTTCCTTGACTCACACAGCATCCTCAGTTGACTTACTAAAAAAGGGAACCTTCCGAGCTAGTAATATCTATAACAAACTGTCTGCAAATTACCCTTAACCTGTTCTTCAGTTTTCCTGATTGTCTTTCCAAGAATACCTAGACCTATGTTCAGTCTATCCACCAGAAGTTAGGAAACAGATTAGGCAGTGATGAGAATTTTCAAATCCTTGTAGCACCAAAGTTTGAAGCAATGGGAAGGGTGGGGACTAAAGGACTTATTTGGTAACAAGAGTCTTATTTTAAGAATTTATTAGCCAGGTATCTACTTGATAGATCTGGAGTCGTTTGTTTGCTGCTAAGGTTTCTAACACAGATACAATTAGAAAGTATTCTCATGTTTTCTGTCTGTCTGATTGTGGCAGCCAAGATTGAAAAGAGGAATATGGGGAGAAACATGGAGAGTTTTCAAAACTCTGGAGCAACTTTGTAAACACTGCAAAGTTTTACTCCAAAGAAGAACCTTCCATTTGAGTTTATATGAGAAGTGTTAAGAAATATCCCCTACCACCCTCACCTGGTTGATTGCACTTGCAAAAGCTTAAAGGTTAAAACTAATCAAAAGCAAACCAGTGATTCTTTGGTCCATTTAGAAAAAAAGAAAGAAAGAATTCACTGACCACATCAAAGAATTCCACTGGCAAAACATAAAGAAGAGCCATCCTAACCCTGCCTATAAAAGAGTCTCAAAAAAGTGATGTGGCTGATGCACCCACGGCCTTAAAACCAGACTGGCCTGCTCAAGCACAATTCCTATGCCAGCCCACAAGGGCAATCTTCAAACACTATCAAAGGTGCAAGCTATCACTCAGGACAATCTTCTCTAATTCAACAACATTCCCTGTTCAATTCCAGTTGCTTTTGCTGTGATAGTTTTCTCAGCTCTAAATATTAGCTACCTAACTCCAATTACAGCCCTTTCTTTATGTCCCCAGATCTGGCATCTACCTTAGTGGGTGGTTTTCCAGACTATTTAAGAGCCTGCATCTCTGTTCCCTACTCCCACCATGTCATGTGTACAAGTTTATTTCATCTTGGGCTTGCCCTGACCACACTGTCAGTGTTATCAGTCATCACTGATAACAGCCATCACAAGATCAGGGAGGATTCAGGCATTTAAAAGTGGAAGAAAACAATTCCAAAAAGAAGGTTATTAGCAGTAACTTGAAAAGAACAAAGAGCAACCACAGGCTATGAGATTTGGTGACTGGAAGCCCAGGAGATGACCAAAGTGAAAGAGTGAGTAGGTAGTGAGGGAGCAGACGTAGTGAGCACACACCAAGCTTCAGGGAGCAAAGACACAGATGATGTCTTGATGGCAGCTGGATTGAAAGATAAGAATTTTAAGATTACAACGACTTGAGCATCATATGCAGTGTTTATCCTTAGAAACAAGAAGGGCCATAATTCCCAGACATTTAGAGAATAGAAAATGAAAAACAATACAGAGAATTTTTTGCAAGAGAAAGGGAAGTTGAGAGGATGTACATTCATTCATCTTGAAGTCTCTTCTAAAAATCTGTTATTATACATTTAAGGTATAAAAGATAATGTTTTGAACTACATATATTGCTACGTATATGAATAGTAAAATATCACTAGAGTCAAGCAAATTAGCATGCCTATCATCTCATGCAGTTACCATTCTCTACCTCATTCCACTCCTCTTTCCTCTTCTTCTTTGTGAAAAGAATACCTAAAATTACTTGCCAAATGGCCAGTGTACGATATAATATTATTAACAACATTCTTGGTGAATTACCAGTATATAACATTATTAACTAGGCTGTACCTTAGAACTCTAGACTTATTGAACCTACATAACTGTCACTTTGTACCCTGTCACCTTCAACTTCTTCTTTTCCCCCACCACTACCACCCCTGCCCTCCTCTGCCCCTGTTAACCACCATTTTACTCTCTGTTTCTAAGTGTTTAATTTTTTTAAAGATTCGACATATAAGTGAGGCCATGCTGTATTTTTTTTTCACTGTCTGGCTTATCATAGTGCACTCTGTGTTCATCCATGTTGTCCCCAAAGGAAAGATATCTTTTTTTAAAGGCTTAATAATATTATATATACATACATATATATAATATTATATATAAAACAATTTATTTATCCATTCATCTGTCAATGGAAACTTCAACTGTTTCCACATCTTTGTTATCGTGAATAATGCTACAATAAACATGAAAGTCAGAGATCTTTACTAGCTGGTGATTTAATTTCCTTTGAGTATATACCGAGAAGAGGGATTGCTGGGTTATCTTTAAAGTAGAAAATAAATCATCTTGTGGGAATAAGGAAAGCAGTATCAAGGTCAGTTTCTGAATGCAGTTGTCAGTCAAATATAGTGAATAAATAAATGGTTTGCCCAACAGCTGTAAAGATCAAGCTACAACCAGACAACATGAATATACAATATAATTTTTCTCAGCAATAGTGAAAAGATGGAGATTAGGCATAAAGAAATCAGGCAGTGCACTGAAGACTGACTCAGTGAGACTGAGAGATCTGAAAGTTCTGGAAACAGTCTTTGTGAAACAGGCCACGAGTCCACACTTATGAGCGCTGAAAGGAGAAATGAACACAGAATAATCAAGGAATTTATGTTGGTTGCAAATTCGGGGTTCAGAATGCTGGGATATCTGGAAAAGAAAAAGATGACAGATAGGAACTTTGGCAGAGATAAATGGAGAAAAATGATTGTTGGAGTTATGTAGGTTGAAAGGACTATGAAGCCAGGAAATGAAAGGCCTTAGTGGAGAAAGAAAAACCCTTTACTTTGTTTCAATAATTATTTACTTTTTCTCAGTTTACTAGAGATCTTCAATCCTTTGCCTCAGGATGATAGAAAGTCCTTGTCAGGATTACTAGAGAAAATATTGAAAAAAAAAAAGGGAAAACATTCAACACTCATGAAGTCAACTAGATAATCAAGAACACATGGTTGATAGAGGCCTGTGAGCTAATCTTAACATTCTTCTAGTTGAAAAAGCTGAGTGGTTATGAGTATAGTAGTGTAATATGAGGTCTATAGTGATCCAGAAACACCCTGACTATCTTTTTACATCTTTTTTTCACCCTTACTCCTGATCCCCTTCAGTGTTTCAGAAAGTAGGTAAATGCTATCTGGATCACTAATTCAGTCTATTTAACAAAATGCTTGTTTTTGTAAATGCCTTGTTAACTACAGTGTGTCATATCAGATAGTAAAGATATGTAAACCAGATCTTGTTTTAAATTCAATATTACTGTGATTTAGAGAGCATGATTGGCAATTCTGAAGCATGAGAAAAACATTCACCAAGAATTTAAAAAATTATTTCTAAATTCCTGTTATTTATTCCATCTGTTCTCTGAGTTGTACATGTATATTTTTAACATGGTTCTAGTTTTGTCAATTCATTGATAGTTTTCTCTGGGAAGTACTTAGTGAGTTCAATCAATATCCATTCTATTACTAACAACTGGCCATCTGTTAAAAAAAAAAAGTTTTGACTGCCATTCACAGGAGAAAGAATTCAATTCATGTATCCTTCAAAATTTAGAGGCAAAGAATCATTGTTAACTTATGTTAAAATGGATACATTTGTATAACATATTTGGAATAAATTTTGCATTCCAAACATCCTTTTAGAAAAGAACAGACACCTCCTCCCTGAATTCAAGGAAGAACTAATTCTTAGTTAACTTCTAATTATTCTGTTTAGTGCTTCTGCTCCCATCCTTGACAAAGTAACTGATGTCAGATTTGCCTCTCTCCATAAACAACTGGAAAAAAATTTTTTTTTAATGAGGCAATTATATGCAAACATTGGACAATAAGCAGCCTCAGACTGTGATTCTTGAAAGAAGGGAAACAAAAGAGATAAGCCCTTAAATATCCCTGTCTTTCTGCCTAGAGAAGGAGGAACCCAAGCAAGTGTGATGCTCTCACTGAGTTAAGGAAACAGCAGGACTTGGAGAGGCTGGTGTATTGAGGTTTATGGGACAGAGTATTGGAGAGAGCTGTGTACAGAATTATCTTCAGATACCTCTTGGGTCTTTGGTTGACTATCAAGGTGAGATGAGACTCTACAAGGCTGAGTGAAGAACAACTGCCAGTAAGCACTGGGATCTCAGAGCCCAGATCTGGCACATGCTTGAATCCAGGTCAGGTAGGGTGAAGAGATCTGGTTGACCAACCAGGGCATTCAATAGAGATCCAGATGTGTTACTGCTTAAAAGTAGTACTAAAGTAACTCTAGAACAAAACCTCTTTTATATACAATCTAAAAGCTTAAAAAAGATGCTCAAAAGAATCAGACTCTCTAAAGAAATTTTAAAAAAATTATGTTCATCAACATGACATTTACAATATCCATCATCCAACCAAAAATAGTTAAACCAGTAAAGCACTGGGAAAATATGATGTTTCACATTCTGATAAAATAATAATCCCTAATGGTTATTGAAAGGAATTATTTCTGCATTATTATGAGAGCAAGGGTTTGTTAAGGATGACATAGCCAAATAAAATAATCGCAAGATCACTTTTCTCCATGATCATTAGATCACTTTTCTCAACCCACAATCAACTTCATCTTGGGCAATTAAAAGAAGCCTCTGAGAGGAAAGACAGTACAGATAAATTCTCATAAACAAGCATGGAACTGTTCAAACTAAAGGAGAAACTACCAAAAACACTACAATAGATCAGAAAAGGGCTATGGCATCTCTATAGTGTACATCTGTTTGAATGACACGTATTTATCGTTTTTTAAACCTGATGTATTTATTGTTTCTTATTTAATTCATTACAATAGCCCAAACTGAGTTCTTTTTTTTCCTACAACGGCAGGTGATCTAAAAAGGGGCCTAAATTCTCCCCTTAACAAAAAAAAAGGAGAAAGGAAAATAAACATGGATTAAAATTCAGAAAATTAACATAGAATTAGGATAGGAAAATAAATAAGTTGTACACTACTACCATCCCACAAAAAAGGGAGCTCAGTTGTCTCAGGACAGTAACTATCAAGTGTGAACATTTCTTGATAAACTTGTCTGCCTCTGACCTTTGGGCAACATGATTATTGTTGGTAATATCATTACTAAATTACTGAAGTTACTGAGATTACATGGTATTCTTTTCCAAAAGAAGTCCTTAGAAATTACCTATAAAATATAATTTTACAATTCCGATCATATTACTAAACTAGAAATAAAAGAAAATATTTTAAAAGAAAGGAAAGAAAGATACAAAGGAAGAAAGACTGAAAAAAGGAAGAAGGGAAGAACAGAATACATTTTTCACAATAAATCTGAAAACTCAAATAAAGTAATTTTATAGAAAAATAGATGTTACCAAAACTGACACCTAAACAAGTAGAAAATCTGTGTTATAACAATTAAAGAATTTTTAAAAAATATATTTAAAAATTAGCACCTGATTTAGAGATTTAAGTTTTTGCCCTTCAAAATGTTCAAAGAGCATATCTTTACCTTGGGCTAAGGAGAAGAAACCAAAAATTCTTTTGAAAAAAATGTTAAAAAAAATAAACACTAGGCTAATTATGAAAAATGTTCTAAAAACCAAAGACAAAGAAAAAAATACTAACTAGTCAGATAAAAGAAGTCACTTAATCTTCAAAGGAGCAACTAAAATATAAAAGCTAATTTTCAACACAAATGATGAAAATCAGAAAATAAAGGAGTAACATTTTTAAAGTACTGGAAAAAACTACCAACCTAGAATTTCATGTCTAGAAAAAAATATTCAAAAATGAGGGCAAAATAAATGCATTTTATTACAACTTTTAAAAAAGGATTGCCAGTAAATCTGCAATAAAATATTAAAAGAATTTGTCAAACACATATTACCACATAAATGCTTGAAATTAAAAGGAAGAGCAATGGAAAAAGTAAAAATGTGGGTAAATATAAATTACTATTGACTTTAGAAAATAAATTATAATGCTTTATGAGATTTAAAGCATACCTATATTTAATTATTAAATATAACAATTTTATAATTTTATGATGATAAAAATATAAAAGGCAAAAGTGAGTAGTTAACGTGTCCTAAGATTCTAGAATTTTCAGGAAGTAGTAAAATAATATTAGTTTACATCAAAATAAAGATGCACATTTCTAGGACTTGAAAAAGAGCATAAACTATATAGAAGGTGAAAACAAATAATAAAAATATATTTAATTATTTCTATAAGAAGAGAATAAATATAAAAAAGAACATAAAAGAGGAAGAAGAAAACTTAAATAAAATGGCCATTTAAACTCAAATATATGTAATTATATGAGTATAAAGGAATTGAACACTACTATTAAAAGACTAAGATTTTCAGGCTAGGTGTGGTGCTGCATGTCTGTAATTCCTGCACTCTGGGAAGCTGAGCTGGGAGAATTACTTGAGGCCAGGAATTTGACACCAGCATAGGCGACAGAGTGAGATTCTCTCTCTACAAAAAGTTTTGTGTTTTTTGTTTAAATTAGCCAGACATGGTGGCATGCCTGTAGTCCTAGCTACTCAGGAGGCACAGGCGAAGGATTGCTTGAGTCCAGGAAGCAACAAAGTTAGACCCTTCATCTAAATAAATAAATAAATAAATGACTAAAAATACCATACTAACTCTAAGTTTCTTCAAGACACAAATTTAAAATATAAAGACAGAGAGTTTGAAAATAATAAGATGACAAAAGATATACCATGGAAACATAAAGTAGAGCCAGACAAAAAACTTTTAAAGCCTGAACATTATCAGATATTAAATATATAGTTTATAAAAATAAATTTGCCAGTTTAGCAGAAAAATATAGCAGTTCTAAACCTGTATTTACTCATCAACATATCTTTAAAATACATAATGTAAAAATCTACAAGAAGAAATAGACAATTTTATAATCTTAATAGCTGTTAAAGCAAGCAGATTTTAAAAATAAGTAGGTATTGAAGACTTGAACAACATAATTAATAAATTGTGCTAATTGATATATGTAAGTCATTGCATCTAACAAGTAAAAAATACATACTCTTTGAAGCATGCATGGGATATTTTAAAAATTAAACCATATGTTGCCACATAAAGCAAAAAAATTTTTGAAGAATTAAATAATTTCAAAGTTATTTTACTATAATTATGAAGCTGGAAATAAATTTAAAAATTAGAAATAAATCACACAAATGTAACTGCTTGAAAACTTAATAGCACATTTATAAATATTCTTTTTTTTTTTTGAGTTGGAGTCTCACTCTGTCGCCCAGACTGGAGTGCAGTGGCACGCTCCTGGCCACCGCAGCCTTGACCTGCTGGGCTCCAGCGATCCTTCCGCCTCAGCCTTCCAAGTAGCTGGAACTATAGGCGCGCGCTACCACGCCCGGTTAATTTTTGATTTATTGTAGAGATGAGGTCTTGCCAAGTTGCTTAGGCGGGTCTCGAACCCACGGGCTCAGGCAATTCACTCACCTCGGCCTCCCAAAGCACGGGATTACAGGGTGAGCCACCGAGCCCGGCTAAATATTCTAAGAAAAACATCACGAACTATATCCGAACAGACTTTAACTTAAATGCTAATGAAGATGACTTTTCAAAATTTAAAACTTGTAGAGTGTAGCCAAAGCAGTACTCAAGGAAAATGTATAATATTCAAAAGATATACTAGAAAAAAATCCTTAAAAAATTAACAATCTGATCTTTTAAACCAAGAAGTTAAAAAGAGTAAAGCAAATCAATTCCAAAGAAAATAAAAGCAAAATATAGTAAAAAAAAAAAGTCCAAAATTTAGTGAATAACTGATCAAAACCGAAAAAAAAGACATTCTAAATAGTTTGATATCTACTAAAGAAACAGAATTCATTTGTAACAGCTTCCCAAACAAAGACTACCCCAAGTCTGGATAGGTTCACAGGGGACTCATTAATATTTCAAACATTTAAAAACTAGCACTAACCTTACACAAACATTTCTAGGAAAAAGAAATAATAAATGTTTTCAACTTCATTTTCTGAGGCTAGTATAGCTTGAATGTCAATACCTGACAAGGGCAAGAACGGAAATTACAGACCATATTCTCTAATGAGTTTAGATGCAAAAATTCCAAACACATTATTATTAGCAAATTCTATCCAGAAACATATCTAAAGGATAGTACTTCACAACCACGTGGGATTTATTCCAGGTAGGCAAAGGTGGTTTAACATTCAAAAATGTATTTACAATTTACCTTATTAATAGCAAAAAAGTAAAAACATCACATAATCATCTCTCAATAGATGCAAGAAAAGCATTTGGTAAAAATGTGATGCCTGTTTCTATCTTTAAACAATTATCAGCAAATTAGAAAGTGGACGTTCTTAATCTGATATAGTAGATTATCTATAAAATCTCATATTGTACATAATGAACACCTTCTTCATACAGTGGGGATTAAGCTATCATCATTTCTATGCAGCACTCGTAATATTCACATTTCTACACAGTCCTGGCTTCCTGAGCAAAGAGATAAATTTGAATAGCAAAAGAATTTGATAGCAAGAATGTATGGTTCTGGAGAGATTTAGAGACTTACCTCTCTGGAGCCATTTGCTTACATTCCTGGATATAAACCTAAACTCTTCCTCTCCTGAGGCAAGAATGGGCAAGTTTGCATAAGTCTCTTTTAAGCATAGAAGCTTCTAACACTCAGTGTTCCTTAGCTGTGACATGGATCTGTGTGGGCAGCTTCCACCCAGGCCCACTTTGCATTGTCCCCATGAAAATTTGGGGGTAAGGAGAACTAATGCAAACATGTTGTATCACACCTCTTTTGGCTCATTTTCTTACTGACGGAATTTGTAGGAGTATGGCAGGTTAATCTTAGGAACTGCTCAACCTCTTGACTTAACAATATATAACCAGGAGCAAGTAAAAATGTAATTTTTGAAGCAACCTATTTACAGTGGTACTAAAATATATAAGATATTTAGGATTATATGTAACAAAAATGTAAAAGACCACTACACTGAAGTCTATGAATAATACTAACATAAATTAAAGACCTCAGTAGGTGGAGGGATTTATCATGTGTAAGAGTCAGCATTGTAAATTTGCCAATAATCTCAAAATTATTGTATAGAGTTCATCATTCTCAAACAAAATCCCAGCAAGTTGTGCAAATTAGAAGGCTTGTGAAATTCTACATATCATGTAAATTCTCAAAAGCATATGAAAATGCAAAGAACCTATAATATTAAAGAAGGCAATATTAAAGAAGGTAAGCACAGGGGACTTGCATTTAAAAATATGAAAGGCAATTATGAGGATCTATAAACAGTGGAATAAAGTCAATGAGTAATCCATACACATTCAGTCACCTTATTTTTTAAATATAATACTGTAGTGCAAGGAGAAAGAATGATCTTTCCAAAAAATTGTGCTGGACCTGAAACTATAAAACTTCTTGAAGAAAACATGGGGGAAATGCTTCTTGACACTGGCCTTGGCAACGACTTCTAGAATATCCATGAGAAGCTCTGATTACAAGAGAAAAAAGGATCAATAAATGAAATGACATCAAACTAAAAAGATCCAGCACAGCAAAGGAAACAGTCAACAAAATGAAAAACTACCCTAGGAATTGGGAAAAAATATTAGCGAACCATATGGCTGTCAAAGGGTCAATATTAAAAATTTATAAAGAACTCATACAGCCGGGCTCAGTGGCTCAGCCTGTAATCCCAGCGCTGTGGGAGGCTGAGGTGAGTGGATTGTCTGAGCCCGCGGGTTCGAGACCCACCTGGGCAACTTGGCGAGACCTCATCTCTACAATAAATCAAAAATTAGCCGGGCGTGGTAGCGCACGGCTGTAGTTCCAGCTACTTGGAAGGCTGAAGCGGAAAGATCACCGGAGCCCAGCGGGTGGAGGCTGCGGTGAATGGGAGCGGCCACTGCACTCCAGTCTGGGCGACGGAGTGAGACTCCAACTCAAAAACAAAACAAAACAAAGCAAAAAAACCCAGAACTCATACAACTAAATAACAAGAAAATGTGTAGACCGATTAAAAAATGGGCAGAGGCCAGGCATGGTGGCTCCTGCCTGTAATCCCATCACTTTGGGAGGCTGTGGCAAAAGGATTGCCTGAGCCCAGGTACAAGACCAGCCTGGGCAACATGGCAAGACCTCACCTCTACAATAAGTCAACAAAAAATTAGCCAGGCATGGTGGTACATGCTGTACTCTCAACTACTTGGAAGGCTGAGGTGAGATTTCCTAAGTCCAGAAGGTCGAGACTCCTTAGCCATGATCAGGCCACTGTACCCCAGCCTGGGTGACAGAATGAGATTCCAATTCAAAAAAAAAAAAGAAAAGAAAAAATAAATGGACAAAGGATATGAATAGATATTGTTCCAAAGAAGATTTTTTTAAATGGCCGACAGATATATAAAAGGGTGCTCAACAACACTAATAATAATCAGGGAAATACAATTAAAAACTACTTCACACCTGTTAAGTTAGCTATTAACAAAAAGACGAGATAACAAGTGCTGGTGAGGATGTGGGGAAAGGAAAGCTTTTGTACACTGTTAATAGGAAGTAAGAATGGTGTAGTCATGATAGAAAACAGTATGGAGGTGCCTAAAGGAATTAAAAATAGAGCCGGACTTGGTGGCTCAGCCTGTAATCACAGCACTTTGGGAGGCTGAGGCAAGTGGATTGCCTGAGCCTGTGGGTTCGAGACCCACCCGGGCAACCTGGCGAGACCTCATCTCTACAATAAATCAAAAATTAGCCGGGTGTGGTACCTGTAGTTCTGGCTCCTTGGAGGCTGAGGCGAAAGGATTCACAGGAGCCCAGGAGGTCGAGGCTATGGTGGCTGGGAGCGTGCCACTGCACTCCAGTCTGGGCAACAGAGTAAGACTCCAACTCAAAAAAAAAAAATTATAGAATTACTGTATGGTCCAATAATCCCTCTTCTGGATATATACTCAAATGAAATGAAATTACCACCTTGTAAAGATATTTGCACTCCAATGTTCTTTGCAGCATTATTCACAGTAGCTAAAATAGAAGCAATCTTAGTATCTGTTGAAGAATTAATGAATAAAGAAACTGTAGTATATGTGTATATTTAATGAAATATTATCCAGCCTTAAGAAGGGGGAGATCTTGCCATTTGTCACAATATGGATGAAACTGGAGGACATTGAGCTAAGTGAAATAAACCAGATACGTTAAAAAAAAATTGCATGTTCTCACATGTGTAATCTTTTTTAAAAAGTCAAATACACACAGAAAGAATAAAAAGTGGTTACTGGCAGGGAGTGGAGGAGGGAAGGAAATGGAAAGATGTAGGTCAAAGGGTACAAAAGAGCAGATATGTAGGATGAACAAGTCTAAAGATCCAACATAGGACATGAAGACTATAGTTAATAATAGTGCATATTTTTTTAGAATTTGTGTTAAATGAGTAAACAATAACTGCTCTTGCCACATGGGGAAAGAAAATGGTAGCTATGTGGAATTATGGCTATGTTCATTTTTTCACTATAGTAAACATTTTACTATATATACATATATATATGAATCTCATAACATTATGTGGTATAACTTAAATATACACAATAAAATTTATTTTAAAAATTGTGCTGGATCAATTAGTCCATACTAAAATATAATTCTAGAACTCTATCTTCTACCATACACAAAACAATTTCAAATGGACTGCAGATCCAAATGTGAAAAATAAGCCAAAAAAACCTTTTTTTGAGAAAACATAGAATATACATTCAGGACCTTTAATTAATCAACTGTTTCTTAAACTAGAACTCAAGACATTAATTCAAGAGAAAAAATGATAAATTTGACTATTTTGAAAGTAAATACTTCTATTTATCAAAATACACCCATAAAAATGAGGACAATTTACAGAATGGGAAAACATAATTTAAATGCACATACTACACATATATACACATACATATGAATACATGTAACATGATTTATAACAAAAAATATAAAACTGTTACAAATAGAAGAAATACATATAATATGGATATAAATATACATTTAAGAGAGAGACTTGAACAAGCACTTTACAAAATATCATATCCAAATATTTAATAAATATGAGAGGATAACTTTTTTATTCATCATCAGGGAAGTGTAACTTATTAACCACAATGTGATATCATTACAAATCCATTAGAACTGGTTCATTGTACCAAGTATTGGCAAAAATGTGCCAGGTATTGTCAAATATGTAGAGCAACTGGTTCTCTCATATGTGCTGGCAAGAGCATTAAGTGTTCCGATCACTTTAGAAGTCTGTTTGGCAGCATCTATCAATGCTGAACATCAATATACCCAACAGTTGCACACCTAAGTATATATCCAACAGAAATGTGTATGTGCATTTACAAAAAAACATGTAAGGAATGTTCTTAGCAGCACTACTTGTAATAGCCAAAACTGGAAATAATGTAAATGTCTACCAATAGTAGAATAGGTAGGCATTTAGCATTATCATAGAATAAAATCCTAGGTAGCAATGAGAATGAATAAACTTCACCTATTAGCAAATACATGCTGGTAGTTTTATATATATATAAACTGATAGTTTGTGTATATATATACACACACACACAGATACACATACACACACACACACACACACACACACACACACACACAGTAGTGACCAAAAGCAGCTAGATGCAAAGTAGTATAATGTATAACTCCATTTATATAAAATCCAAAAGTAGGTAAAATTAATCTCTGGTATTAAAAGCCAGTTTAATACCTTTGGAGGAAAGAGGAAATGACTGGAAGTAGACAAGAAGGGGCTTCTGGATGTTGATTGTTCCATTTTCTGGGCCAAGGGACTGTGAAAATTTCTCAAGCAGTATGCTTATGTTTTGTGCATATTTCTCTGTATGTTTTGCTTCCATACAGAGGAAAGAAGAAAAGAATCAGTTTTCCTAGTTCTCTCTATTGATAGAATATACAGATAATAACCAAATTGTCTTGGTCAGTCTGGACTGCTATAACAGAATGCCAGATGCTATACGGCATAAACAACAGAAATGAATTTGTCACAGTTCTGGAGGCTAAGGAGTCCAAGATCCAGGTACCAGGAGATCTGCTGTTTGGTGAGGACACACTTCCTGGCTTGTAGACAGTCATCTTCTTGTGGTGTATATACACAGCTGAGAGCAAAATCATCTTTCTCATGTTTCTTCTCCTAAGAACAGTAATTCCATTCATGAGGACTCCACCCTCATTCCCTAATTACCTCCTAAACCCCACTTCCTAATCACATCAGGGGTTAGCATTTCAACATATGAAATTTGGGGAGACACTTTTCATTACACAAATGATAGGAATCAATACTTCTAGTTTCCAGATTGTGGTCTCAAAATTCCAATTTCAGCTAAAAGGATCTGGGACTCTTTGGAAAAAAATGTATGCTTTCAAGTCAAAGAAATGTCCAAGATTAACCTAGAACATATTTTCATAGCAGATATCCAAGAAGCTATTGATGATAACTAGTATTCTATCCAAAGGACTCAGGAGCCATCATGATTGTCCAGAGATGAAGGCGGGAACGATTAAATAATTTTCAGGGTAAAATGAAATTGTAGAGCAAAATTGTAGTTCAAAACACAGAGGGGGGAAATGCCATTAAAAACACTAAAAGCATTTTTCTTTCTTCTACAATCTGTCTCTTGTCATAATGTTTTTTATTTGCACTTAATGTCATTCTAAATAACATTTTCTTTCTAAATAAAGAAAAATTAAAATTTTAAATTATTAATATAGATTTTGTCATTTATTTTTATGTTGTATATTTCATTTTTAAATGCAAATAGAAAATTATTTAACTCATATGCAAAATTATTGAAATTACACAATTTGTATTTCATAGTACAGTCATATGTATTTCATTCTTACCAGAACAATATAAACACTGCACAAAATTAACTCCTTTATTTTTATTTTACTTCTTGATAATGAGCACTTTCTAGCAATACTCTCTACCTTTAGCTTACTGATGAGTAAAGAATAATTTGCCGGTCTCAATGGCTCAGCCTGTAATCCCAGTGCTTTGGGAGGCTGAGGTGAGTGAATTGCCTGAGTTCGCGGGTTCGAGACCCGCCTGGGCAACCTGGCAAGACCTCATCTCTACAATAAATCAAAAATTAGCTGGGCATGGTAGCATGCGCCTGTAGTTCCAGCTACTTGGAAGGCTGAGGCAGAAGGATTGCCGGAGCCCAGCAGTTCGAGGCTGCGGTGGCCGGGAGCGTGCCTCTGCACTCCAGTCTGGGTGAGAGTGAGACTCCACCGCAAAAAAAAAAAAAAAGAGTAATTTAAGAAAAAGAAATCATGAGTTGTCCTCTTTCCCTTTCCTTCTATGTCATCATTTTGTCATCTATGTAAATCTTTTGCTAGTTTAGGGAAGTAATTTTAGTTAAAAAAAAAAAAAAGTTACCAGAGACTTCTTTGTTTGTTCATGTTTCTTAGAATGCTAATGCCTTCCTTGTGCATTAGAAGCAAGTTCTTGTTTGAATGGAAAGTGTGGTTTCTCAGGACTATCAGTGCCCTACTTTTCATGGACCCTGCATACTTACCTTGCATTTGCTCTGAGTGACACTGAACTTCCACACATCTTGGTTCTATCAGAATTTTGTGTTTGTGGCATTGTGAACATTTTGAGCAAATGTGGCAGCAAGGAACAGTAGACATAATGTTTCCTCTGCTCAGTGCATTCTCCATTGTCCCATCAGACTTCCCTTAGAAAACACAAGTTCAAAGATACAATTATTAAGAATTTAACGAGAAAACTAGTAGAGCATTAAGTTAAGCGTGTGCATGTTGTGGGTTAAATGGGATCTTCAAAATAATATGACTATGTCCTGACCCTCAGAACATGTGAATGTGGTCTTATTAAGTTAAGGGTCTTGAGATGAGATTATCCTGGATCATTCAGTTGGGCACCAAATCCAGGAACAGGTATCTTTTTAAAAGACACACAGAGAGAAGGAAACAAGACCATGTGAAGAGAGATGGAGATATTGGAGTTATGCAGCCTCAAGTCAAGAAACACATAGAGTTACCAGAATCGGGAAAAGGCAAAGACGGATTCTCCTTTAGAGCTTTCAGAGGAAGGGCAGCCCTGTCAACACCTTGATGTTAGTTTTCTGGCCTCCAGAACTGTGAGAAAACAAATTTCAGTTGTTGCAAGCAACCCAGTTTGTAGTAATTTGTCACAGCAGCCACAGGAAACTAATACAAGTTTTTTCCAAATGTGGGGCTTTGGGAATCTGCACAGGTCACTCACACACGAAGCCAGACCAAGATAGAAACCATTATGATTGCTTGTGAATGGAACTATTTAGACAGCAATAATAACAGTAAATTAGAATGTATTAAGACACATCAAATATGTTTAAGTCAATGAGTTTAAAATGTTGCTAAATATCATGTTAGATGTTAATAAGTAACCCAGTGTTTTGGAAACTGATAAAAGGGGGAAAATTCAGTAATTTATCTTGCCTCTCCTATACAAATTGTAACTCAGAGTAATCAAATAGTTGATAAAGGAAAGTTCTCCAGGGAGATCCATTTCAGCTAGTAAATGAAGAAAGAATGATACAATTACAGTATCACTATTTTTCAGTCTCTGTTAATAGATTTGGGCAGTGATCTTCAATGGCCACTGACATTAAACAGAAATATAACTATCATTTTTGTTTCTTGAATAAAGTGTATAATACCATCTTTGATGTAGCCATGAAACTGAAAAGAATCAAACATAAATCTAATCAATCACCCAGATTTAACCAGTAATTTATAGGAAATGCAAGGGCCAAAGGAACATGTTAAATAATGCCTTGAAAGTACATTCAGGAAATAGCACACAGTTTTTGTGAGAAACTCAGCAGTATAAAAGATCAGGTTTTTGTTTTTTGATTTAGGGAAATAAATCACAAAGGAAGCAAACACAGAGATAGAGAGGAGACATATAGATTTAAATAAACATCTTAAAAATTCATAAAGGAACAAAGAGTAAAAATGAGTTATGAGAAGTTAGAAAAACAATAATGAAGTGTGAAAATTTTTCCCCCTGTGTAAAGAAATTATGGAACTGTAATGATTTAAATAGTGCATATTGTCAGGAATAATAATCTAAGTATTTGACATGTACTGCAAGAACACTAATCAGGCAGAAAGACTTTAGCACTGGTCTTATAAGCCCTTGGGTATACCAGATATCATCCATTAATTTCTGGACCATGTACGGATTTGAGGAGGTGGGGGTTGGGGGTGTTTGGTGGAATAAAGGAAAAAACAGAGAGAATACTCAGAGGCATCAGAATAGTAATTAACAACTTGTACAAAAATTGTATAGAATTTTAATAAACTCTATGGCCATATTAGTGCATCTCAGCTAAATATAATTCTTGGATACTGGTGCAGATGATTAAATAATAATAGAGAGCTGAGAAATGCATGTATACATATGAGAACTGAGTGTACCCCACGTGTTGCATTGGAAGTCAATGGGAAAGATAGTCAATCAATAATATGAAGTTAATTAGATATCTATTTTTTAAGTAAGAACCCTTCCTCATCCCCACATAAAATTAAAGTCTCAATTGCTTAAGAACTTAGATGCAAAAGAGCCAAACTTTAAAACTTTTAGAAGAAATGTAGAACATATATTTTATACCTCAAGAGAGAAAAATATTTCTGAAATAAGAAACAAGAAGAAAAACAACCTATAAAATTGTTGTTAGATCAACAATTTTGACTATAGTGAAATGTAAATATTTGTATAAATTGATAGTATACCTAATTTTTTAAAAAAATCCAAAGACGAGGAGAAAATATTTACGATCACACACATGTATACATATATAAAGACAAGAGACCCATTAGAAGAATGGGCAAAGATTATGAATGGAAAAAAAAGCCAAAGTTTCAATAAGCATGTAAAGAAACATAAACTTTCTTGTAACTCAGTAAATGCAAGTTAAAACAATATTGAAATATCATTCTATGAACATCAGATGAGCAAAGTGTTTCAACATTTAAGACATGTAAATTGAGCTATGTGAAGTTGCCATCTAGGTTAAAAGTGGTTAGATATGACAATTTCATATGGTTCACAACTAAATAAGCTACAACCTAGTATTTCTTCTCCTTGTGTTTAGCCTTTCTAAATTGGGGCTCTGTGAAAAAACCAAATCCTATAGAAAATAATTTGAGCAACCCCTTCTCAATTCTCTCAAGATACATAGCTAGTTCTATTCTAAATGCATAGGGAAAGAATTAATTCATTATATATAATGGATGCTATAGAGCAGTAGGGCTTAATTCTCTCACAGAACACTAGTTGAGAAGGGGTAAAAAGAAACTCTTCCACATGTACACAATAAGACATGTGTTAGAGTATCTGATGAGCATCGCTTTTTATAGCCAAAAAAATGAAACATACATCAATAAGAAAGACGAATAAATAGGTAGTATATCCATGCAATGGAATACTAAAATAAATGAACTAGTTATAGATGTGCCTGAATAAACAAACTTCAATAATATAATATTAAATTTAAAAGGAAGTTGCAAAAAAGTATATAGAACATAATACTTTTTATGTAAGTTTTAATAGTACACCAAACAATTATATACTGTCTTTCAATAAATACAAGTAATAAAAGGTATAAAAATAATGAATGAAAAAAAATAAGCATAAACTTTTATAGTCATTACCTTTGGGAAGGGAGGCACAGGAAGAGGTTTCAACAGTAATTGTAAACTGTTATAATGCAATGACTTTCTCTGTAAAAGGAATTTGCAGCTTAATTAATGTTAAATCTAGGGGGTAAGTATGTGGAGGTTTGTGTTACTATTTTCTGTACTTTTCTATTTTAAATCCTTCGTAACGTTTAAAAACTTTAGAAAGGGAAAAAAACAAATTCCTAGTGTAAAGAACAATTCCCATCATATATTAAACACTTACCACATGCCTGATAATATGTTAAGCACTTTACATGGATTCTCCCATTTAATCCTCTCCACAACCCTATGAGAGGCACTCCAGGGTTCCCTTCTCGCAGCTGAAGAAATTAAGACCAGACACCTTACTCAAAGATCTAGTAGCTTAAATTCAGAGCAGTCCTAACTACAAATCATTTCCTCCATGCTGACAAAAAAGAACTACTAAATCACACGAAGTTATTTTAAATTTTCTGAGTTCATCCATCTAGTTATTCATTCTCTCAGTCATTTGTCCCTACTTATGTCTAAGCTCCATTTCTAACAACTTGTGTAAACTTGGGCAAATTATTCGAACTATTTCTAACATGATTTCCCCATCTGTAAAGGGAACCTTTCCTTTGAGTTATTGACAGGATTAAAAACATATAAAATATTTAGAACAGTGTGCAAAATAAGCTCTCAATACATCTTGTAAATCTATACTTACTCATTCACATATTCATCTGCAATTAACTGCTTATCCTTGGCCAATCTGTATCTGAGGATACAGAGATAAATAAAACCTCAAGGCATTTCTAATCTAGTGGATAATATGCTCATATGAACATTTAAGTCCAAGTAAGAGTTGTAGAGGTGAGTTTAAGTCTAAATAACTTACAAAGGGGCATTAAAATAGATTGATGTTACCTGTGGAAGGATAAGACGGGTAAGAGGGGAGCAAGAAGGTTTTCAAAAAGTAGAGTTGATGCTTGAGTTGAATCTAGAGAAATGAACCTGTTTTAGCCTAGCAGAGAGGATGGGGGTCCTGGGCAAGAGGAGTGGAAGCAGAGGAGAAGAAGAGGTTATACTCCATCTCAGCTGTCTGGAGAATTGTTGAGGTGTTGGAGGTGGGGGAAGATGGTAGTGTCACAGGAGAGGGCTGGAAGGACAGTAAGGGATCAGAGTGTGAAGGACCTGCCTGGTATGTCTCACTAAGTTTGAAATTTTTATCCTAAAGGAATCAGGAAGATACTATGGGGTGATAAGCACTATGAAGAGATTTGCATTTTTGGAAACCTTAGAATGACAGTTGACATTGTGTACTTACACATTTTTGTAATCATTTGATTCACATTTCCCACCCCTACAAAACTACCACCTCCTCTAGAGTATGTCTAGAGTACTCCTCTAGAGTATGACATGTTGGTCTTGCTCAACATGATGTACACCCAACACAGTTCATAGTAAAATCTCATACATATTTGTTGAATGAATGGAGAAGGTGAAATCAGAATCAGGAGGCAACTAAACAGTAAACTAGAAGCAGTGTCAGTGGGGTTCAGGTGAGTATGAGAGATGCTGAGGAGTGTATAAGGTGCAGTACTTGGAGACACACTGGATTTGGAGAATAAGGGAGAGGTGTCAATCTTGGTTAAGTCTATCTTGAGTGACTTGGTGAATGGCGATTGCTATTCACTGAGCCTGGGAAAATCAAAGGGGAAGCAGGTTTATAGACCTTGGAAATAGATCTCTGCTTTGTTTGGCGGGGAGGGAGACAGCATCAAATTTAATTATTTTCTTTCTTCTACAATTTTGTAAAGACATTTTAAAAATATGAGAAGACACTTGGATGTAGATCCTTGTTCCCATGGACTTAAGGTTCTTATACATATGGTTTGAAAGACTAATACCAAAATGGTGAACAACATTTGAAGTAAAAGAAACATTTCAATAGACAAGAAAATAAATAAATAAAACTCAGAGAGAAATATTTGAAAAATCTTGATGTAATGGGTGGAAATTAAGGAAGAATGAATTATAAATGTGAAATGAAATTTGTATGGAAATAACATCTTAAGGAAGAAAGAGTGAAGAATCTATTTAATAACACTGTTACCTAAAAATGCTGACTAGGCATTGTTTTGAGTTAATGGGTGCTATCAGACTTTCAGTAGGAGCAATTTACTAGGCCTCTTCAGTCAGTAAAAGTATAAATCCCAGTTGGAGTTCCCCTGTTAGAGAACCTAGAAGGTGTCATATGGGGAGCAGAGAATCTTGCATTGTCATATTAAGGGAACCCTGATCCCACTAGATTTTAAGCCTGAGTATGGTCTCTGGAAGGATCAAGAGGTTATATTCCATCTCAGCTTAAAAGGCCAATGAGGTATACTCAGTGGTAACCATGTCAACATTTTCTTTTCTCTTTCTAACTTTTCAAAAGCTCGTGACCAAGCCTTATTTTCTCTTACTTTATTTTAAAGAATGTATACACATCTACCTTCTCCATAAAGGCTGTTCTAATTTTATGAAAGAAAACTAATTAAATTTTCTCTTTTCCAATTCTAACTCCATCTCTGCCCACCTTCCAAACAATGAACATTCGATTCTCCATAGATTGCAAAATAAACATCGATTGGTGAAGTCATTTTTGCAGTGGGGACAATGGACTGTGTCTTGAACTATGCCTGTTATATGTTCTGAAATGAAACCCAGCCATGACTCCTACATGTGGGTGTGGAACCACGCCCATGTTTCTCCAAGTACAGTGGAGAATAACTCAGATAACACCAGCATCACTGTCACTTTCTGAGAGACACTATTGAATTTTAGAATCTTATTTAAAAGATGAACAGTGAGCCAGGCTCGGTGGCTCAGCCTGTAATCCCGCGCCTTGGGAGGCTGAGGTGAGTGGATTGCCTGAGCCTGCGGGGTCAAGACCCGCCTAGGCAACTTGGTGAGACCTCATCTCTACAATTAAAAAAAAAAATTAGCCAGGCATGGTAGCGCCCGCCTGTAGTTCCAGCTACTTGGAAGGCTGAGGCGGAAGAATCACTGGAGCCCAGCAGGTCGAGGCTGCAGTGGCCGGGAGCGGCCACTGCACTCCAGTCCGGGCAACAGAGTGAGACTCCAACTCAAAAAAAAAAATTAAATTAAAAAAAAAAAAAAAAGATGAACAGTGCCCTGAGAAAAGAGTGTAAGTATATCCTAAATAACTCTTGGAAATCTGCACAAACTGTTAATAGGAAATTGATCGCACAGAATAGCAACTCCCCAAAGTATCCTAGGAATTGATGTGTTCTCAGTGACAGTCCTGTGAGCACCTGGATTCTGAGCTGCTCAGGATGAAGGTTCCAGCCAACAGCTGGCCACCCATCCTGGGTTAAAAGGAGTAGGCCTGCAGGTCTCTGTACATTGTCTCTGGACATGGAAATAGGAGTTCAGCAAAAGGTGATCAACAATATCTGAGAAAGATGACATGGGGCTGTAAACATGAAGCATGACAACATTGGCCTCCAAGGGGCTCTGATTGAAATTTCTACAGTAATGGAATTTCCCTCTCCCACAGTTTCAAATGGAGACCTTTGTGAGCAAGTGTCATCCAAACCAGCAAACCTCCACACACAGCCTTTCCCTGCAGTGTCAAGAGCTTTTCATGAAATGGCAGGCTATGAAGTATCAAGAGCAGAGGTCACCCAATGGGCAGCATTCCTGTCATTTGCATTCCCTGTGGTTGGACACACACCAACTGACAAGAACCAAGGGATTTGAAGTGGTCTCATGCTAACAAGACATAAAATAGCTGTAGACAAGCCTGGGTTTGCTTCTGGGACCTTAGATTCTGGGAGGTTTAAGTCTCATGACTCACAAGTATCACAAACAAATGCTTCCACCCAATTTATCACTTTTCAAATGAAGTACTCCTTTGCATATCTTATACTGTGGATTGAGTGTTGTCGATTACATTGGTTATATTTGTTGATGCTGTTTTAATTTCTACACTTAGATTATTATGCATACTCTTTAACAAAAGCTATTTCAAATGAGTAGGGGGGAGATCCTGGAGAAAGATCTGGCCAAGTAATTTCCTTGAGTTCTAGCTTATGCCCAGCCTTCTGCTGGGTACTTCTTATACCTCCTTCTACTCAAACCCACAACCACCTTATGAAGCAGATCACAGTTTCCTCATTTTCCAGGTATGGAACTTAGTACTCAAGTACGTTAAGTAACTTTTTTTCCCCAAAGTCACCTGCTGGTGAGTAGAAACACTGGGATATTACCTCAGGTCTCTCCAACTCCAATAGCCCTTCATACCTCCAATATGGTACATTGTTGGTAATGATATTCACAGCAGCCCTGAGAGCAGTGTGTATCTAGAATACTTTTACACTGCCATTGCCTCTCAAGATATCTACACTGTGAGGAAAGTAAACATGTTTAGCAGACCCAAGCCCCATGATCAAGACATTACATGGCACAAAAGATAACAAAATTAGTGATACGTGACTCAGAAATCATGAATTTTCATCTGTGCTCTCATCTGTGACCAGGGTGGTTATTTATTCATTAATTTTATTATCTCTTTGCTTGTTCCAGATGTCACGAGAAGGTGGCCTGAGGGCCAAATTTGATTTGCAGACAAGTTTTATTTGAATCTACCCCCCACCTTCAATCTTGCACTGTGTTCTTAAGTGCTTTTCATTGCCAACGTTTAAGAAATCAAGAGCTTTTGCATCTAAAAAACCAATTTCCTGCTTTCCTTGGAACTTCAGCAGATCTGGCAACATTAGGTCTCCGTTCCCACATGGCAAAGAGAAGCTGTAGGAGCGTGCACTTTTCAACAGGGTTTGGCTCTGTCAACACAGTTCCCATCCAGCCCACTTCGCTCACTTAGATTTCCTTCCTGTAAGTCCCTCATACCTTTTAGAGCATTTAGATGCTCTCTTTAGAAAATAAAATATATGTGGAGGTGGTTCTGAGACTGGGGTAGGAAGAACAAGTTCCTTAACAATTCAGAAACTGTGTGTTCAACAGGACCAAGAAACGGTTTGCCTCTTTCTCCTTAGGGCATTCTGAGAGCCCCTGAACTTTAGGAATTGGGGCATGAGGTTAAACTTCTGACCGAAACTTCGTAATCTGAATGATATTATTATATGTTCCTTGTTTGGACACCTCAGGGAAGCCTGTTTTTTTGCTGAACAGCTACAGTTCTTAGGAATTTCCTCAATAAGTTGGGCCCAAATATGTTCCCCTGTAAAAATCTGCTCTCTGATGTTTTGACTTCCAGTTCAGTCCCTGGGAACCCACTTCACCTGCCAATCCATCAAATATTGGGGGACAACTCTCATGACTCCTCTAAGCCTTCTCCTCAAGATCTAACATCAAAAGCCTGCTGCTTCTGACAAGAAGTCACTTGTGTTCCCTACTGTGGGTTATATGTGGTTTCAAGGTTTTATGAAATAGGAATCAATGCAGAATTCGTCAAAAGAGGGTTAATGTCTAAAGAGTTCCTCCTTTTATAATATTACATCTAAAGAACATGAAAGTTCTGATGATGAAAGATAACCTTCTGAGCTCATAGGACTGGATTTCCAGAGAGGTTTGTGCACTAGGATGCCTTGATGGGCAGAACTCTGTCTTAACCTCTGAACTACATAAATGTTCTGCAAGTTTTCAGTTGCACAGTGTGTTTAGGAGATTCCAGTCTTGTTAATAAGCATTTGTTCACACAAGTGAAACTCAGTTCAAAGCGGTCCATGATGACAAATTCTAAATTGCCTCCAATTTTCCAGAAGTGAATTCTAAGAACATAAGTGTTTGTGCTAAATATCTCTTTGTCACAGTCATATCAAAAAGAGCATTATGATACTTACCCAGACAGACTGTGAGAATCAAAGACATCCCAAGTCAGGTTAGGACAGGTAAAAATGTCTACAGGGCAGGAGGTGAAGATTAGGGAGGATGAAAGGGCAAGTAGATAGTAAACATCCTTTCATGTATATAATTTCACACAGGCTAAATATAAGTCTGGTTTTTAATACATAGTTACTATTCATGTACACTTAAGGAAGTCTAAAGTTCATGGGAAAAAAACCAAAACTTGAGCACAGCAGAAGTCAATGTAACAACTATGCATGAAAGCTCTAAATATACACTAATTTGTGGATTTTGATGAAAGGAGAAATGTTTAAAATTAATTAATAAAAGCTCCATCATACCTCCTTTCTACTTGAAAAAAGGTAATCAGAGGCAATTCTCTCAGACAAAAATTGGGTGACCATAACCTTTCCCTTTGAGTAAGTTTGTAGTTTTACTACTGCTAACAGTAAATCCCAAATGTAATCTAAAGATTGAAAAAAACAGGAATCCATTTGAGTTCAAAAGAAGAATTACAGCATTAAGGCTTCTGCGTTAAGCATATCGTAGTTCCTGAGCCAAAGTATTGACTTCTAGGCTCGCTAAAAACATAGTAAGCAAATCAAGTTATATAAGTTCCATCTTCTTTTTTTTGGAGTTAGAGTCTTACTCTGTCGCCCAGACTAGAGTGCAGTGGCACCTTCCTGGCCACCGCAGTCTCAAACTGCTAGGCCCCGGCAATCCTTCTGCCTCAGCCCTCCAAGTAGGTGAAACTACAGGCACACACTGCCATGCCCGGCTAATTTTTGATTTATTGTAGAAACGAGGTCTTGCCAAGTTACCCAGGTGGGTCTCAAACCTGTGGGTTCAGGCAATCCACTCACCTCGGCCTCCCAAAGTGCTGGGATTACAGGCTGAGCCACAGAGCCCGGCCATAAGTTACGTCTTCTGATAGCAAATTCCTGAACCAAATTTTATCATGAATGTACTGGTCATCTCTGAGACTCAGAGAAGCAGAGGACATACTAAAGTCACACAACCAGTCAATGGCAGGGCCAGAATTAAAAGTCAGCATGATTTGACTTTAAGGAACTATGATCTTTAACTGTATTTGCAATTGCACAGATTTGGTATGATTCAATTCTAGAACTTTTGTTTGCATTGTCCTGGAAACAAACTCTCTTTAATAGGCGATGCTATTATCTGAGTCTCAGTTCCAGGGCCACTGAGCAAGCCTGGGAATAAGGGAGGTATGAGAAAAAGAACAGGAGTGGCTATGCAACTCTAGGCAACACCACTCAGCTGGATTTCTATATATCAGAAGTAATACAACACAACAGTTCTCACTCAGAAATACATCCTGATGGAATCACATTGGCACTGAATCAAGTTCCTCCCAAAAACAGTTCCAATCTTGGAATCTTTCAATAAAAGGGCCAATAAATTTTCTTTTTGCTTAAGTTAGATCATAAGGTATATGTAAAGTATACATTTACTTTATAAGACTCCTGTAAGCACTAAACAAGGTAATGGATAGAAAGTGCCTAGCATGTGCTGAATATATAATATGCACAGCTTATGTTTGCTCTCTTGACAATTCTGTAATTCACAACTCTTTTCACTTCATTAAATTCCCACTTAAATTGGTCATTATACCCTAAATGGTTATTAGTGATTCTAGTAAATTTCACTATTAACTCAGTTAATTACTATATCTCCTCTGGTAGTATGGGGCTCTTTATCCTTTTCTGCCTTTTTATGCTCAGTTGCTAAAACAGAAAAGAAAGAAAGAAAGAGAGTCTGGGAGAAAGGAATAGGAAGAGAAAGGGTGAGGGGGGAGCCAGAGAAGGAGGGAAAGATCTTGGAAGTGAAGGAAGGATAGGCACAGAAAAGCTCTAGCCATATGCAAAATCTCTCTTTCGTCTACCTCCTTGCCCATGTTGGAAACATAGACTAGAAAATATACTAGAAGAAAGTATTCATTCTCTTAATCTGTATTATTTGGCTGAAAATAGCCAAAACAAAATTCAAGCTATTTTAAATTAAAAAAAAATAAAGATAGTGCTTTCCTGAGTCACAGAACCAAAGCATGGAAAGGAAGGAGTAGAGTGTCCCTAGGATTGATGGGACAGAGCACTTGAACCAGGAAGGAACACTCTCTGTGGCTCGCACTCCCCCCATACCTCATCCATTCTACTTCTGCCTTCTTTTCAGCACAGCCTCTGGTCTTTGTTGACTTCATTCTCTTAGCTTTACGCCACATTCTGGGGGGTGGGGGGGCAGTGATCACTTGGAAGTCATATCTTTACAGTTCTTGTTCCCAAAAAAATAGAGAACTACCAACTTTAGGGAAGAGCCTTGATTAGATTAGCTTGGTTCTAATTAGATTAACTTGGCCCACCCCTTAGACCAGAGAGGGAAGGGTCTGTGATTGACAATTCTTGCAAAATTACACTGAGTGAAAGATCAGTTTCTCAGAGGAAGTGGATGCTGTTAATAAAGAAAAGGGAAGAGATGATGTATGGAAACAAACCGCAGATGTTCACTCTATCTATTTTCCTCTCCTTGAGCCTGGAGCAAGTTGCAAGTAGCCAGCACCCTGATTTTTCTTTCTTTTCAATGTTTCCCATCCTGGAACCTTCTGTCCAAAGCCAAAGTTGTTTCCTAATCATTATGCAGGCACATGCATACACAGACACACACACACACACACACACACACACACACACACACACACACACACTCAGACTCTCTAAAACCTCAAGCCCCCAAACACACAGGGCAAAAGATTCCCAGCAAAGTGAAAAGACAGAATTTTATTCCTTCTTTTGCCCAAGTTTTACTCCTAGCCCTCTTTCTGGAGATTCCAGGAAATGAAATTGTTGATTAGAAGAATAGCTGCTAAACCTCTCTCCCAATATCATTCCATTGCATCCCAGTCTCATTGGTCTATATCATCCAGCTGTGTGTATTTGTTTTTGTTTTTTCCGCATCTTTATGAGAATCCTTTCACCTTGGTCCCATACTTTTCTTCACTGTACATCTACGTTCTTCCTGGAAAAAACTGGGGTGAATAGGGTACCCAAAGAGCCCGACTGAGTGGCTCTAGTTAATATTGATGTATATTAGGACAATGTACTTATCCCATTATCAGTTCACTTGAACTGCAGGCATAATAATAAGCAAAGAAAGATGGGGAAAACGCCATATACAAACTTTGCAATGCAGTTTAAAATATAGATTTTTTTAAAAAAACAAATATTCAGACCCACTACATCAATTCAATATAGAACTATGATAGTTCTTTCCTATATTAAATTTTTTTAAACATCTATAATTTGCCATTCAGCACAATTATTTTAATTCTTATGGGCATTCATTTAGTCTTAGATATTGATTTTAAATAGCCTTAACAATTATTCTTGATACCCCTTAATTTAATTCAAAATCCATCTTTGAAAAGATGTTGTTCTGAAAACTCATGGGGCTATTTACCAAATCACTGCGTAATTATACATAGTGGCAATGTGATTTAACTGTGTTGGCAAGCTGGTGAAGACATGCATTAACCTGCACAATTTCCTGCCTCAGGCAAAAAGATTGGGCAAAACTATATAGAACAAAAAAGGCGAAGTTCAGAGATATCAGCAGAAGGATTTTATTTCACTTGAGACTTTTTCAAAGAGGTATATAATCATATACCCATCAAAGTGTGGTTTGCAAGTATATGCAGGGCAGTAAAGGTCTCTCCCTGTCTTATTGCTAAAGGTGTCAAGAAAGTGATTGTAATCAGATGAGGTGTGAATTGATTGTGCCTAGTCTGAAGGCTGAATAAGCGATTTAAAGTTTGAACCATGAAAGGGGCCACGTATTTCTATCCCAAAGAAGTGTTCTGGATAGAAACAACACCGTGCTCCTGTAGTCTAGGCTAGTCTACCTCCTGTCGTGGTTTCCTGTCTTCACGCCCACCTCTCTCTGTAAGAGTAAGCACCATGAGAGCTGGCTAGCCATTCAGTCATCTCTGCATATCACCTCCAAGGGCTCACTGTGGTCTGGCTCATAATCAGTTGCTCTTCAGTGCATGAGATACAGGCAGCCCAAGCTCATCAGTCCAATAGCTTCCTCCGTATCACTTCCATCAAACTGGCTCCTCTCCCAGTTGACTCCATCCTACCATCTCAGTACATGGTAGCTCCCTTGTTCAAATTCCTCAGGCCAAATCCTGTAATCATCTTGCATTTCCCTTTCTTTTTCTTTTCTAAATAGTTAGCAAATCTATCTCACTCTACCTTTACAATGTATCCGCATTTACCATTTCTCACCACTTTATTGCAACCACACTGGTCCAGGATGATACCAATAGCCTCCTGGCTAGTTTTTTTCTGCTGCCAACTTTAATGCCCTCTCCCTTAACTTCTACCCCAGTACAGCTTTTTCTCAACAGAAAAGCTAAAACCTAAGTTAGATGATGCTACTCCTCTGCCCAGAATCTTCCGTGATTCCCCATCTCATCCAGAATAAAAAAGTCCAAGTCCTTCAGTGGTCTACAAGGCCCTACATCATTGTCCCCAACATGAGCTCTCTGATCTCATCTTGTATGCTAGGTTGAAAGACTTTGTTCCCAGATATTTGCATGGTTTTCTCCCTTGTCTCCTTTAGGTCCTTGCTTAAATTCAACCTTCTCGGTGAAGGCTTCCCTGCCCTCTCAATTTAAAATCACAACTCCCGGGCCCCCTTTCTACTTAACTTTTCTTTATAACATCCATGGTCATCTAACATACTATACAAGATAATTATTTATGAACTGCTTGTTTTCGCTCACTAGGATTTAAGCCCCATAAAATCAGACTTATTTTTTGTTTTGTTTACTGCTTTATGATAAATACATACTAATAGGATGGATTGCTGGTTGGATGGATAGATGAAGGTTTTGGTGGGTAGATACTTGGATAACTGAATTGCTGAATATATTAGCTCATTTCATATTTTATAAGGAACTTTATTAGTTGTTTTTAAAAGATATTAATTATATATACATATATATCTCTCAAGTAAATCAAGTTGAATAACAAACCCAAATTTCAGGGCTAGCAAGTATAAGATCTGGTCTAGATGTTAGCTTGTCACAAATAGGCCAGTGCCCTTTCTATGTTGCCAATTTCAAAACTCCCGATAGTTTAAATTTAGAAAAGGATTAGGATTAAGTATTTGGGCAAATAATTACTTCTTAGTTCACATCAATTATGTTGTAAGCAAGCAAAGTGGAAAAATTCAGGACAAAAATACCCTAATCAATTTTAAACCACAGAACAGATTTAATTCTAACTAAATAACCAAAACACAAAAGGAAGGGGATAGAAAAAATACGCATTACAGAATGAGTTTTCTTGATTGCCTCTCTATATTGATAAAAATTAAACAAATTTTCAATACTTCTTTCATTTAGCACTGTAAGGATGGAGACTATGTTCAACTGTCATTCTTTCAAATTTCTGATCGATAATGTCTCATAGCCTTTAAGGATTGGTAGATACCATAGTTGGTTTCTCAGGGACATGACAAATAAGCAAAAGCTGACAGATGGTTTTTTTTTTTTTTTGAGTTGGAGTCTCACTCTATCGCCCAGACTGGAGTGCCCTGGCCGCTCCCGGCCACCGCAGCCTCGACCTGCTGGGCTCCGGAGATCCTTCCGCTTCAGCCTTCCAAGTAGCTGGAACTACAGGCGCGCGCTACCATGCCCGGCTAATTTTTTGATTTATTGTAGAGATGAGGTCTCGCTTGCCCAGGCGGGTCTCGAACCCGCGGGCTCAGGCAATCCACTCACCTCAGCCTCCCAAGG
>CAUYQG010063602.1:0-37523 GCA_963574415.1 Tarsius wallacei
CCGCGGGCTCAGGCAATCCACTCACCTCAGCCTCCCAAGGCGCGGGATTACAGGCTGAGCCACTGAGCCCGGCTGAAACGACATTTTTAAGATAAGACTACATATTTTACTTTGTGGATATATTTTTAAGGATGTACAACATATTATTGCCAACAATTTGATAACTTTTTATTTCATTCTGTAAATACTTTCTGTGCTTTTCTCTTATATTGATGTTGTTAAATTATCTGATGTCACCTATTTTAGTAAAACATTACTTTTAATTAGGGATCTCTGAATGTTATAACTCAGATTTAACTTAAGCACTAACAGAACTGGCTGCAAATAATTTCAAGAAACACAGCATAAACTGTATGCATGCTTCAATATTCCATGAATACTATTTATCCTTTGATGTAGCCATTGACATATTTATTTCAGAATTACTGAAACGTTAGTTCCTTATCTTAATAAAGTAAGGTAATAGAAAAAGTGAATTAAAAATGTATACATAAAAAAAGTTTATATCTCTCAAAGGCTATTAAATACTGTGTTGTAGTCAAAAAGCTGTATCGTTGTACTATTATATCAGCAGGACTGTTAAAATTTAAGTTATTGAAAGCAAAAAGACACAGTTTAGTTGGATGAAACTTTATAAAATTCATTCCTGAAGGACATTTTATATTTTTGTTAAAACTGTTCTAAATTTCACAGATCACAATAACCTAAAATGCCTTAATCAAATTCTAAAATACAGTATATATGATATTCCATAGAGAAATCTTTTTAAAGAGTTCAGTATAGTACAAGAGCCTCTAGTGATGTGCTTACTGTACAAGCCATAGTACGTACGTATGGGCTAAATATAAACATACTAAATATATTACAAATTTCTATAAAAATAACAAATATTAGCATATACAAAAACTTCAAAAACTATTTTCATCTCATTGACATTTGTTCAATTATTGGGAATTTTCAGAATTTTCTGCTGTTGTTTCAAATTCTATGATGATAGATGAATGTCTTCCAGTGATTAGAATTCTTTACAAAAGTTTAAAATTTTTCATCTCCTATGATCCCTGATAAATAACATTTATGTTTTAATAATTATGTCATAGTGTATCTAACATCTGTGATAGAAGTAGCTGCTAAGGTCAATTTCACATTTCCAGAAGTGATATCTTGTATCTGCTAGATTTTTCCCTTTGTGAGTTATTTTATTTGCATAAGAACAGCAAGATCATTAATTATGTAATCCATAGCTAGAAATCTGCCCTGGAGTGGATAGAAGCCATAGCTTTCTTTATCTATGTCCACTTTCATAACTTGAGACTGTAAAAGAAACTTTGAAGAATCATTTCTCAGCAATGAATAATAATGGTTATTTTGTGAACAAGGGCAAGAATACTGAGCATTTAACTGAATGAAGATGATTTATAACACATTATATAACAATAATTTAAACCACAAAATCCATAATTCCAATTTACCATAGAAAATTTACTTTTTTCAATATTTAAATAATCGATTCATCACTATAATATACTAAAATATCAATATAGTAATTATAAAATACACAATTGCTATAGTTTCACTAATTATAAGTGTAAAACTTAAGAGTGAAAAAGGAAACAAACACAAGTAGAACTTATGAGTATGAATACCTACTGGTACATCTTTCTTTTCTTTTCTTGAAAGGTTTGTGCCTCTATGTTCATTCTGTTGTTGATATAATAAGCCATCTTGTTCACCATTTAACTGGAAGGAGCTCACTCCATTTCCTTCAGTAAGATATGTTTAAATATGATTTATTTTCATGAAAATTTTAATGCAAAAAATTACCAAGTAGGAAAAAAATTTACTCTAAGACAGTTTCATTATTCATTTGGGACAATCAGATTTTTTAGTATGAAATAAGAAGTCTTATATATGTTCTACTAATATCTCTATTTTTGGCATATTAGAGAAATTTAAATTCAGGTTGTATCTAAGTACATGTATTTGTTTGTATTATAAAAACAAAAATATTGAATTCATAACTACTTTCAGAAAAGAGTGATTTATATTATGATATCCAAGAAACTTTAGTCACTCTTTTTTAACGGGTTCTTTTGGAAGAGAGAAAACTTTACAGTGTTAAAATAGCATCTTCTAGTATTAACTTAGAGGCAAATACCGAGCAAACAACCATTTTTCTAAAAATGATTAAATGAAATAAAAATAAAGGAGTTAGATAAGGCACTCTCCTCTTTTTTAAAACAGAAGTAGCCTAGAACCAAAACACATTTTCCTTGTAATCGTTCATAGTTTAGTTTATTGTTTCTACACTGGAGCTAAATAATGACTGGGCATACTCCAGTCTCCACACGAGGGAAGGCAAAATATGAAATGAGGAAGCAGGACAAAACACAGATTGGGTCACAGGAGTCCTGCCATAAAAACACTTTGAACTAGGAGGCAAAAAAGCAGAAACATGTCCATAGCCATTGCTTTCCTTCTTTCTTCCCTCAAAGGAATTTCAAATAATCCACTAGAAGAAAGATTTCCTCCACTTATTATGAAAACCTGGTGATATACATGCCTGTCACCCTCTACCATTACCTAAGGCAAGAGGCTTTTGTGGGGGCAATCTGGGAGGTGGCGGCCTAGGTGGAACCTGAGATGGTTTTGCTGGGCTTCCGGACATGGGACATCTCTTGATTGTTCCTTGATTATCGTCCTCAGTAGAATGAGTTTCCTGGGGTATAAAGATGGACTTAGGCTGAAATAATATAGAAAAAGAGACCAATGATTAAACATGAAATTATTTTCCTGAAGTAATTATTATTACATACCAGAGGCTGTCAAACTGTGTCTACTGCATGTATTTCAAGGTTACTCAACTGTCTGATTCAGGTAATCTTAATATATTACTTTAAATACATTCTAAAAATGTACACTAAAAGTGTACATTTCTCAGGTTTTGATAATGCGCAATAAAGGGCCTCTACATCTTTCTGTTAATCCCTTTCAACCTCTCACTTAGACTGGCCTAATATTCTAGTCTCTTTTATCTCCTCCAATTTAAATGACTCTTAAAATATGGTATTCAAGTTAATCAAAGTTCAGTTCCTTATCAAGACTACTCTAAACTGTCTCTTAGATTACTCAATGTCTTTATGTTAATACTTAATCTTTCAGACCAGGGCAAGAGAGGATACCAATTAAAATTTTATCATATGGAGAATACCAACATAGCAATATGAGACGCCTGAGAAACTTTGTTTGCACACAATGAAAAAACCTCCAGTTGGTTGCAGCTTTGGAGAATTTTACAGTTCTTATAAATTTATGCCTTTATAAGGAAGATTGTTTGGCACTTATTTCTTTGAAATTCATTCAGATCTCTATACATACATACAGCTAAACTAAACAAAAACTGAACTAAAACTAACATACAACCAAACAAGCAAGTGCAGCATTATTTACGTGTGAATCGGAATTTTCTCAACAGTATAAAATGAAAATAACATGTAGTAATAAATTGGATGCCAAGCCTGATAAGACTCTAACTCCTATTTATAACATCTTTAAACTTTAAAAACCTTATTTTATAATTAAAATATGCTATGCATATGAACTTACAAAATAATTTTTTATCACTACTTATATTAGCTCATTTTACCCTTAAAAAAAAATCCCATTAGTGAAATTATGTTATTACTCAGGATGATTTCACTGTTTAAAATATTTTGAAAGTTATTACCCTTCTATTTTGTACTTTTAAAATTATGTTCTGAAAATTCAATATCTATGACGATAAATCTTTGCCCATTCTTAAAAATCAGTATTAGTAGATTGCAGATTTTGAGAAAAACAATCTTGTCAAAAAAATGTGTATTTTCTAACCCAAATGAAACTGATTCATTAATACAAACATTTTCAGTATACAAATATCTGGAACTTGCTACTTAGAATGAACACTAAATAACAAGTTGAGCACTTAAAAAAAGAAAAAAATGAAATCATCTACTTATATCATGGTTAGCAACCTCATGATTTTTCTTTGTGGATCGCAAAAAAAAAGCTAGAATAACTCTCAATATAATATAAAAGTGACAGAACAATACTATACACACATATACAATTCAAACTGAAAAATAAATGTCTACCTTTGGTGGCAAAGGAGGTGGAACTTTTGCTTTCATGGTTGAACTAAAAACACAAAAGTTTAGAATCAGAACTAATCATTTTACAAAGAATTATTATGAAAATATAATAAACATTTCAAAGATATGGAAAAAAACCTGCAAAAACAAGTAAGTTTCTTCCAAAATATTCTGTTAAATATTGAATGAGGTTATTATTCAGAAGTAACTGGAAATGGAAGAATTACATTAAGTGAAATAAGCCAAAAAAACAGAAGGTTATACATCACATGTTCTTACTCATACGAGGAAGCTAGCAAAAGTTATCTCATAGGAGCAGAAAGTAGAAGAGAGAATACTAGAGGCTGGGAAGGTAGAGGAAGATAAGGAGAGATTCATTAAAGATACAAAATTACAGTTAGATGGGAGGAATAAGTTCTAGTGTTTTACACCAGGAGCCCCCAACCCCCAGGCCACAGATGGGTATGGTCCATGGCCTGTAATCAACCAGGCCGCACAGCAGGAAGTGAGTGGCAGGTCAGCTTCATCTGTTTTTACAGCTGCTCACCATCACTTGCATTACTACTGGAGCTCTGCCTTCTGTCATATCAGGTGGCATTAGATTCTCACAGGAGCATGAACCCTATTGTAAACCGTGCATGTGAGGGATTACACAATCCTTTGAGAATCTAATGCCTGATGATCTGAGGTGGAGCTAAGGCGGTGATGCTAGTGCTGGGGAGTGGCTGCAAATACAGATTAATATTAGCAGTGAGGTTTGACTACACAGAGACCATAATAAATCAATTGCTTGCAAACTCGTATCAAAATCTTATCAGTGAATGGCAATCATACAGCTGCATCTGGTGGCAGGCTTTAAGTCAAAATCTGATATTTATTTTAGTCCATGTGTGGTCTACTCAGTATTTTATTTACCACTTCTTTCCGTGTCTTTTTCTTTTTAATGGTGTGGTGCATAATTATTTCATTATATATTACAATGTAGTAATAAAGTACACAATAAATGTTATGCACTTGAATCATCCCAAAATCATCCACTCTGCCCTCATGCCTATGAAAAGACAGTCTTCCATGAAACCAGTCCCTGATGCCAAAAAGGATGGAGACCTCTGTTTTACATCACTATAGGATGACTATAGTTAACAATCACGTAATATTTAGTTTCAAACAGCTAGAAGGAGGCTATCAAATGTTCCTAAAACAAAGAAATAATAAATGCTTAAGATGATGGATATGCTAATTACCCTGATTTGTTCATTATACATTATCTGTACTGAAATATCACTATGCACCCCATGAATATATATTCGTCAATTTTAAAAAATTTAATTAAAAAGAAGTAATTGGGTAGATATGCTTTCTTAGTTTCAGATACAATATTACAACTAGAATTGGAAAAAATAACTATAATTCCAGTTTATATCAACTGACAGGTAATTAATTTAAGAACATAAGCAACAGCTAGCTTAGGAAAAAAATGATACAGTATAAAATGTATTGCACTGTAAGTTTCATTTCTGCCACTGTTAGATATGAAACATCTTTGATGAAGCTCATCAAAAACTATGTGCTCTATGAAATTACAGGCAGAATTTGATAGAAGCTAAGATTCATTATGACTCAGAATCAGTTTTGGAAACAGAAAGAATTAAAAGATGATGAAGCACAATTTTCTCAGATGAAGGCCCAGAGAAGTTATGTGACCTTTACCCAAGGTCACAGAGTAGTGAGGTGGGAAGAAAAACCTATGCTCCCAACTGCTAGTCAAGTGCTCTTGTAATTCTACCATGAAACTAATCTTTCTTTCTCACACACACAAAAATAAACTGAAAAGACAAGACATCAATGCATATATAATAGTAAAAATATCCCCCCTTTAAAACTACACAAGTATATCTAAAGTATTTGCTCACTTAAAATACATCAGATGAAATTTAATCATATTCTTTGTAGTCGTAGTAATAATTACAGCAGCTCTGAATTACTGAGTGATCTACAATAAAAAAATTATTGTCCTTGTTAATTAGTTTTTTTTGTTATCAACTAGTGTTACAGACTGAATTATGTTGCCCCAAAACTCACATGTTGAAAGTCCTAACCCCCAATGTGACTGCATTTGGAGATAGGGTTTTGGTAAGTAACTAAGGAAGGGTAGATGAGGTTGTAACAGTAGAGAGGGTCCTAGTCCCATGGGACTGGTAGCTTCACAAGAAGAGGAAGAGAGATCATGCTCCTCTTCTCCTCCTCCCCCAACATCTGCACATGCTGAGAAAAAGCCATGTGAAGACAGCCAGAAGACAGCAGCCTGCAAGCCAGGAAGGAAGCCCTCATCAGTAACCCAGCTGGGTGACATTTTGATCTTGGACTTCACAGCCTCTAGAACTGTGAGAAATACATTACTGTTGTCTAAGCCACCCTGTTTATGGTATTTTGTTATGCTAGCCTGAACTGAGTAACAAAACTGAAATAGAAAAAAGGAAACAAACTATGGTACAGCCCATGATACTGTGTTACTAATGATACCAAATTATTGTCACTATTGAGCTGCCAGATTTATGAAATTGAGTCAAATAACACCCTTTCTCTTTACCATAAGCAGAGATGTAACTTACTGTTTAGATTCATCATCATCCCCTTCATCATCTTCTAAATGTGCCACATGTCCTCTAAAAAAGAAGGATAATGCCATCATTATTAATGAACTTTACCAGACAGCATAAAAATAAATTTTAGAAAATGCAGGAAAGGCTACTGCAATACAGGATTTTATTTCTATATCTTTGCAGGATACCATCAGAATTTAAACAAGGAACTGGGTGCAGTGGTTCATGTATATAATCCCAGCTATTTGGGAGGCTGAAGTGGGAGGATCACTTGAGCCCAGGAGCTTAATGCTGCAGTAAACTATTATCATGCCACTGCACTCCAGTCTGGGCAACAGAGCAAGACCCTCCCTCTCTCCCTCTAAAAAAACCAAAAAACAAAAAAAACTCAAAAACAAAAAATAAAACAAAACAATTACAACAAATAGGCTACATGACACAGAAGGGGGACAGACTGACTTTACTCATCTGTGACATAAAGTATTTTAAGCTTAATTAAAAATTAATTCCGGGCACAGTGGCTAATGCCTGTAATCCCAGCATTTGGAAGACCGAGGCAGGAGGACTGCCTGAGGCCAGGGCACCGAAGTGAGACCCCCATCTCTACAAAAAAAAAATTTAAAAATTAGCTGGGTGTAGTGGCACATGCTTGTATTCCTAGCTCCTCTGGTGGCTAAGGCTAAAGGATTGCTTGAGCCCAGGAGTTTTGAGGTTGCAGTGAGATATTAAGTTATAGCCTGGGTGACAGAATGAGACACTGCCTCAAAAAAAAAAAAAAAAATTAAAAATTAAAATTACCGCTGATGTAATTCTTCTTCAACAGACTTGAGAAGACTCCTTAAAAAATAAAAACAAGAAATAGTGTGAATAATTAGGCAAAGAAATATATATTTTTATCACCATTTAACCATACCCATATATTTTTTAATTACTTTTTTACCATTTACTGCAAATTTGCTACAATGATTAACTCTGTAACCATAACACTATATATATTATTGAGATACCTCTATTTTTCTATTGCTAATGTCTTTAATGTGTATTTTAAACGAATCTTAATGTTTATTGAAAAATATCAATTCAAACAGAAGACAACTCACCATGAAATGTCACAACAGTACTGACAAAACAATAATTGCAGGGTCATAGTCAGGGGTTTCCAGGATTTAAATTTTACCTGGACTATTATGCCTGACACCTGAAATTATATTTTCTTTTTCTTAAAATAAGAAAGGTGACACACTTTAAGAAAACATCACACTCTCAGGCATTCTACAAAATGAAACTCGCCATGTTGGATCTCTGCGGAAGCATGCATGCATGTGATATGAATACATGAATGTAGTAGCACTTTGTTCTCACGGAAGACACTCACCTGAAGGATTTGTTCTCCAGTGGTGCACAGGCAAACACATTTGCACTTTTGGGAGACTAAGCCTGTTATCAGACCAGGTGTGAGGATTTTTACCATTAGAAGCAGTATACAAAACTTTAATTTTCAGGAATGTAAGAGAATTTACGGCATTCCTGACGTTCCCTTACTTCTTTTCACTGCAAGTTCATGTAGCATATCTTCTAAATTGTACTCTTCAAGCATAAAAACTCAACAGCCTTCTCAAAGTTAATGAAATAGAAATACAGTCACCAATAAATTACTGGGATAGAAGTGACTCAGTTAAAACAAAAATTACTCTGCCTAAAAGTATGTTTTTTTTTTAGTTGGAGTCTCATTCTGTTGCCCAGGCTGGAGTACAGTGATACAATCATGGCTACTACAGCCTGGACCTGCAGGGCTCAGGTGAACATTCCGTCTCAGCCTTCCAAGTAGCTAGAACTACAGGCATGTGCTACCATGCCTGGCTAGTTTTTTAATTTATCGTAGAGGTCTCGCCAAGTTGCCTAGGTGGTCTTAAACCCCTGAGCTCAGGCAATCCTCTGGACTCTGCCTCCAATAGTGTTGGGATTATGGGCATGAGCCACTGTGCCCAGTATTAAAAGTTTTAAAGTAGCACCTTTTAAGCATTTCCCCTCCTAATAAGTATCAAGAAAAACTGCTCTTAGCACTATTAAAACATAAAACCAGGAAAACTGAAAGGTCTGGTTTCTACTATGGGCAATTAATAGAACAGCTTTTAGCCATCAAATATTTTAATTAGGCTAGTTCAATAACCACTTAAGTTTTTAAAAAAATGACAAAGTTATAAATCTGGAGTGGCAAATACCATAAAAAAAAAACTAATTGTAAGTCCTATTTTGTAGAAAGAAAAATTGAGATGCCACAGTCAAATATTAATCTTATTCACAGAGCTCTCTAAGGGCAAGCTCTAAGAAAGTAGGAGCTTCTACTTTGAGGCAGTAGGGCAAAACAGGGCAGGCTTTAAAGCCAAGACTGCCTGAATCTGAATCCTGCCTCCACCACTGCACTTTATGGCCTTGGATAAGTTACTTCCTAAGCTTCAATTTCCAGATATGTAAAATGAGAATTACAACAGTACTTAAAGTGACTGGCTGAAGATCTACTGAATTAATATAGGCAAAGTGCTTGGAAGAGTAACTTAGAACCAGGTAAGTACTTGATTAGTGTTTTTATTATTGTCTCCTAAGCAACATTTCCTTAGACTAGTAGTTCTCAAATGGTGGTACAGGGATCCTGGGGGTATCTTAGTTTTCTGTAGGGAGTTTGCAAGGTCAAAAATATTTCCACAATACATAATATCTTTGTCATTTATTTTCTCATGAGTATCCACTGGGGTTTTCTGGAAACTACTATGTGTGTGATATCACAACAGATTAAATGCAGTAGCAGATGTGAGAATTTAATAGTCTTCTATTAAGACAAGGGTTTAAGAAGATTTATTTTTAAAAAATGCTAATGTTATTTTATTTCAGAAAAAATATCTATTTTCATTAAAGATGTTATTAGCGGACCTCAACAAAAAGTGTGCAGTTCTGCTCTGACATATACAAAGCCTCTTATTGCAATTATCTGCTGCCTCTAAGCCTCATGAGAGGAAGCAGTGTTGTGACAAGGAAGGCACTGCAAAAAGAGAGGACATTTGAAATGGTCCTTGGGGATGGAGAACTTCTTTAAACATATAAAAAAAGTATGTTACTTATGATAACATACAATGATTATACTGTTATTTTAAAACATACTGATATTTTGAACATTTCTCAGTTTAATTTCTAATATTATAAATATTGATAGCTATAACCCCTATAAACCAAAGTTCTCTGGAGTCCTCAATAATTTTAAAGGAACCCTGAGACCAAAATTTTGAGAAGTGCTATTTTACTAAATTAAACATAATGTCTCTGAACTGTACAGTGGGCTTTTATATAATCTTAGGTGTGAAAAAATACTTTTCCTTAAGCACATGACAACATTTTTTGAGGCATTTCTTTCTCCAGTAAAAAATACAGGGATTTGAAAATACTTAGGAAGAGAATTTAAATGTAGTTTAACTTTTGGTTACCATATTTAATTGGAATTATACAGCATTCCACTTCTTAAAGAGAATTTTCCTGGGAGTTCTCTAACAATCAGGGAAAGGGTGAATAAGTGACTGTGGAAAAGTAGCTAGCCCATGGCCTCAGGACTCATATGTTTTAATTTATTTACTTGTAAATCTCCTTCTATGTGTTAAGATATTTCACAAACAAAACTAAAGAATTCATAAAGTCTTAGTGAAAAGCAGAACGCATGATTTATTTTTTAGGCTTTATAAAAGAGAAAATGAAACATGAGTAAATTTGCTAAAAGTCTGTTTACAGTAAATATTGTATCTTAAGAGCACTTGGGGAAAATGTGATACTGATTTATTCACCAAGACTGAGTGCCACACAATAAACAATGTCACTCTTCACTATGTCATTCTTCACTAGTCTGCTTGAATTCTTCTATTATAGAATTTTTAGAGAGTAAAGAACAAAACAGAATGTATGCCTCCTGATACTGAATTCTAAGTCAATATAAAATTATTAGAAAATTTTGATTAAAAGGTTAAAAATAAAACAGTGTACAACACAGATTTAATTGATGTCTGATTTGGGAGAAGTTGAAAACCAACATCAAAAATAATCACCATATTCAATCTGGCTAAGGAATTCATGCTGCCGGTTACTAAAATCTTTCAAAATTGCCTAAGTGCTCCAAAACAATTTGTAAGTACTGCTCTGATTATATTTCAAAGCAAAAAGCTCCTTATTTCTCGAAAACTGAGAAGAGCTGTTTTACTACCTTGCTCATATAATCAACATTTACTGAGTAACTACTATAAATAAGGGCAACTAATAAATATTTAATAAATTCTAAACAAAATCCAAGTGTGCTAAATGCTTTATGATGAGAATTCTTTTACATCCTTAGGCCCCTATGAGGGAGGTACTGTGATAATCCCAATTTTACAAGAGATAATGGAGGTGAATTTCTTCAAGTCACACAGTTTATAGGAAAAGCCAGTTCGGACTCTGGATCTGCTACTACTACACTCAATTATGCCTGGAATTGTGCAATTCAATTTACTCTCATCACTGTAAATTATTAGAAGAGAATTATCTTTAAAATTCTCAATCTATATTAAAACAGAACAAATAATTTACAGTTTTTAAAATAATATTTTATTGACTTAAAATAAATAGAAAAGTTGCCCCCCGTGATATAAAATTAAAAAGAAAAGACAATAACCAAGTATAAGTTAAAACACATAGCTTTCTGTTAAAAGAAGAAAAATCCTATGTAACAATTCTAATTAGTTACTGCATAGTCTGGTATAGGTAGAAAACCATCAATGGAAATCTGTCTGTCTGATCACTCATGGAGAAAGCAGAAAATTCCATGAGTTTTAAAAGTACTGCCTATTCACAAGAATAAAGCAGACATATCAATACAGCAAGAGAAGTGCTACGTCCATGCTCATGTCACATGTATGTATATACCTACACATGAAACACAGCCAAAGGTCAAACTTTTGGCCAACCTACCTTGCCAATGATTCGTTAAATAGAATACAGTTCCTTAAGCAGGGATCCAATTAATCAAAAAATGAAGGTTGGGCAAAGGATTAACATTTTACCTAGCCAAAGTTAACTACATACTATGAAAATGCCAAACAATAGGAAATCAGAAAATGGGAACTAAGGAATCTGAATATACATTTAGTATGGATCCTTTTTTTTTGTATTTTGCAAGTACACAATTTTAAAATATATTTTAAATGAATCCAAAAAGATAAATGATTTTTTTCCAAGTTATTCAGTCTCTGAAAATACACCAAAATTTGTTAACAAGTCCTTAAAATGGGTGATCTCATATTTAGAGAAAATAATATAAAAACATTTCAGAATATATTTGCTAACCCACTATGAGACAAACTTTCCTTTGGTATCCAACAACAAACTAAGACAAGAATAGAAAATAGCTACTATTTAGGTAAAATTTCATCTTTCTGCCAGGGAAATTGTATACTTATTTTCTATTTTAACAAACATAAAAGTTAATAATAGCAATGACTTAGTAATAATATCAAGGCTAATAATAATATTTTTTAAACCCTCATAGCATTTCACTAAAGATCAGCTTAAATTAAAACTAATGCATTTCTCTAGGCTGCCATTCGAAGCCTTTTCTATGTTGGGAAAAGATAGTACATTTAAGTAAAAAATTCTATAAACAGCCATGATTTGGCATTATAATTCTTAAAACTAAGCTATTTGTCTTAGTAAATATTTCTCAACTGCTTAAACTTAAAATATGGGAATATACATGTCTCAATTCTCCAATGCAACTGAAATAATATTTTGAAATTTTAAGTTGTTCTGATTATTAAAATAATATCTGTACTGCTGGAAGATTTTGCAAATTTAAATGATATTCCCTTTTAAATGAGCTTTTATGATGATAATTCATCCATTAATTCAGAAAATAAGAATCTAAGGGAAATTGCAGAGTCCTGTCTCCCATATCTTGTTAACTCTGGCATATAAACAATTTAAATTGTTAGTATGTAAGCTGTCTTTTAACCACTGTGCCTCACCAGAGGCTTGGTGTAGAGTAGGCACTGAATAACTGTTGAACTTATTTCTTACATGAATTGGTAACTTCTAAAACTTTAGACACACATTTTTAACTAATTTTAATAAACTAACAGCTAAAAAGTTAAGATTGCTAAATAATATGAATAATTCCAGATACTTTTAGTGACCAATACATCTGGGAGATATACCAAGGCAAGTTCTGTAAGGAATAAACAGATCAACTACAGGAATAAAAGAAATCAACTGCTGAAACACATATGTCTTCAGATGGAATGTATTTGGTTTTATCTATCAAGATCAACAAAGTAGCCTGACATAAAAAAATTAAGTTGATTCTTCCCATTTGACAATTATTAACTAAATGATGAACAAGGAAGCAATGGAAAAAAGTTAAAAGCATATTATAAAATGTATCTACCAGCCTAATAAAACTTACTATCTTAAATATTAAAATATAGCACTCAAGGTAACTTAATAATTCTTGAATTTAAATTTTAAAAGAAGTTTACTTACTTGTTGGCACCTAAAAAGTAACTACTTTGGTGTCCTTGTCCATATTCTAGTTGTAGATCCTAATAGTACAAAATAAAATATTTAACAACATAGTAGTTGATCACATAGCATGATATATTAACATACACTATTTTAAAAATAGAAACCCCCCAAACCCCAAATAAATCTGTATTGCTATATGATCTTAAAAAGAAGGCATGGTAGAACTTTCAACAATAAAAAATTTCAGAAGTCTGTAGTCTTAAGAATTTTATTTAAGTAGAGCGTTTTTCTGGGATTTTTTCTAAAAAAATATATGCAAAGTTTCATTTATTGTTACTGCTAATAACAAAATTGACATTTGTAAAAATCAGCACTTAGAAATAAAAAAGCTCAAATAAGTTATTTATTCTCAAACTACAATGAAACAAAAATTTTCAGAGAAGAGAATAAGCAACAAAAATCTTGGTTTACTTTGTATATAAGATCTGAAATAAGTATGTATATATACACATTCACATATTTCTACTGCTGCTCCATGCAGGTAATAATTTTTTGAAGTTGTAAAATTGGCTGCTATTTTAAAAATAAATTAAATATGTGAACTTATACAAGGTTGTAAATTGCATTGAAGAACTTTAAAGAATTTTTTAACGAATACAACTTCAAATGAGTACTGAGGCAGTTTCTCAACTATTTAAGCATTTCCACTGAATGCTGTGGGTCGACTCAAATGGCTTCTTGAGAAAAAGAAATGTGCTTCCAACAATCATGGAAAATATGCAGTAAAGTTGCCTTTTGTCCTCCTTTTAAAAAGTCACTGTATTTTAAGCACTGTTTTAACTATAAAATGTAAATATTTAATATTCTAAACAAATCTTATTTCCATCAGAATACAGTGCATTTAAAGTGCTGTTTATTTTTACAGGGTATTGTCAGATTCATGATCAGGGCTTAATGCAAAAGTCACCTTGGAGCAGCCTTCCAAGCCAGTCCCGGAAGATACCTGCAGCCTTCTGTGTGTCTCTGCAGCATTTACACAGAGATTTCTTCTAGTACTTATCCTGCATTTTAATCTATTTACAAGACTGTAAAAATAGTAGCCAGGCTGGGGCGCCTCAAACAAGAGAAATGATCAAATATCTCTTCCTTCCTTGTAGTCCATGGTCTAGCATAGTACCTGGCACACACTGATTGCACACTAAATAAATGCTTTGTTCAAATGCCAATTTTTTTTTGCTTATAAATAGATAGCTTACATAATAGCCTTGTTAAGATACACACAAGTAATTCTAGATCACAAAAATACCAAACCTAGTATTCCAAGCAATACATTATATTTAAGAGAAAAGCACTCTAAAATTTAAGTACTCCAAGATCTGTCAAAAAAATATCTGATGAAAACTAAAGTCCAAATCCTGGTTTAGACAAGACTCAAATTTTTTCTTCTTCAATATTTGTGCTCTTTCATGCATAGTAAATGTTCTTACCAGTGACAGAAAAGATCACAAACAAAAAAGATTAGTTGACTGTCACACTGGTATCACACGAAATGCTAATGAAAAAGGACACTTGTACTCTTTAATTTATAATGATATATCTTAATAGGATAAAATCACTGTTATCACAAGACTTACACAATTACTATACAGCAAAATCTAAGTGGTCATGACTTTATACATGAATCCTGAAACTTCAGTATTTGGTAAAGATATACTAATCTCTATAAATACACTTGTTAATTCAAGTTTTATTTTTTCAGCTATGGATAACTGGGCCCTTTACCAGACCAGCAACATCTTTAGCCAATATAATCTCATAAGCCTTTAATCAAATGACAGCTTTCAAAGCACACATTTGTGCAGAGTGGCCATGGCTTCTGCTATATAAACATCAATGCATCTTAAGAATCTTCAGCTTATCTGATACATGCCAATTGGCAGGTTAATAATAATTTTTTTAAAAAAGAAAATAAACTGAAATGATTAGCAGTGTAATTAGGAAAGTAAGAGAAGTGTCTAAAATAACTAAAGAAATAGTTTAATTGATATTTAAGCTTAGGCTCATATACAAGGCAACATTCAGGCCAGGAGAGAGGTTGTAGATAGATGCAAGTCTGATGATTAAGTGTGCTGTACCCCAAGTCCTACTAGGAAAGCTAAAATTCAAAGGGTCTCATTCTTCACCCTAACAATTTATTCTTCCTAAACTATTTTATAGCAACCATGGAACAAAAACAATGTGCTAGGAATACCATCAAGTAACGTATTACACTAAATCCTTCTAAAAAATGTCTAATCTTATATAATAGGAACTCAGTTAAGTCAAACAAGGAAAGTGAGAAGAAATAAAAAGGAAAGAATGAAACCAGGGCAAAGTTAGTAGTTAATTATATATCTGTAGGGCAGTCTAAGGAAGACTGATCTAAAATGATTTTCAAAAAGAAGATTTGGAAGCTATTCTGTATTAGAAAAATTCTACCAAAATTATGCTTGAAAAAGCACTCAAAATAATCCAAGACAATGGTATCATATGGCCATTCTTTACAAGCTAATAAAAATACACTTGAGCAAGTTAGCATAAAAAAAATTAGTAGCGTTAATCAAGCATCCACTTACTAACGAATGACAACGTTTAACTATATAAGTAAAGCCACATAAATAACAGCACGGCTGAAAACATGCAGTAACCTAGTACAGATTCAACTTGGAGACTCAAACACAAGTTCAAGATGGTTATCCTAGCCCAGTTAAAATATATTTTTGGGTCAGAAAGTCCTAATTTTAGTGGTTCATTTTAATGAATGGGAGACTATTTTTAAACCTACAAAAGAGTAAACACGGTTTACTGAAACTGAAAAAAAACAAAACAAAACAAAGGCTATAACTTGGAACATTTGAAAAGGAAAATATATATATGATCAAGAATGTATTATTGTAGTTAAAAAAAAAAAAATCCCCTTGGTAGATTACAAAGTCTATACCTGATGAGAAAACAGCAGGAAGTCAATAGAATTGATACAGTTGGCTACAAAAACACAAAAGAAAAAAATACTTTAGCAATATATCTCAACCAAGAAAAAAAGGGCAGAATTTTTTCTCAAAGAATGAGAAAACTATAATACGAATAAAGTCGTAAGATACCTTTTAATGTGGTAGATGAGTTACAGAAATAGAGAGGGAGTGAATCCAGAATAATTCAAAGATTTTTTATTTCTCAAAAAGTCAGAAAAGCAAGCAGGTCAGAGCATTCACGAATCCAGTGGGATTCTGACTAATAAAAGCAGATTAAGGAGCCTCAACCTGAATAACATGTCTTTTGTACCTCAAGCTTAAAAACGAGTTTCAGTAGGTTAGGTACTAGATGCTTCTTTGGAGCAGCCAGTATGATAACACCTCCTTATGCCTCTTCGCAGCAATTAACAGTGTTTCACATATAATTAATTTTCAATATGTGTTTTATTGGTATGTGGGCCTACACGGACAATAAAACTTGGCAAATTAAAAAAAAAAGCATCAACTGACACAGATGTGTAATATAATCTTTTAATCTGAAAATAGCATTTTGTAGATCAGAGAAACCCATTTTTATGGTTATGGGCAAACCTTTATTATTTAACGATTATATGATAGTGAGGTTTTTTGTTCATTTTAAATTCAGGCATCCTTCAAAATTCTTTTCTTACTGACAGTCAATCCTGAAAATCAAGTTCTATTCTTCTGGCTTCATATATTATGATTACCTGATTTTTCTTTTAAGAAATCACCTTTGGATAACAACAAAAATTGAGGTGTAATATTCTAAATTCACTCACAAAATTAAAAATTGAACATACTTGGCATTTAAAACAACCACTGATAACATGGAACTTTTAAGCGGTGAGGTCTTTACAGGAGTAAATGTTTCCTCCAGATCCCAAAAGATTTAGGACTGTCATTTTGTGCTAACTGCCTACTAAGATGAGGGCCAGACATTCTGTGATCACTGAGTTTTTAATGGCCAGCAATAAGCATCTGTAAGAGTTGAAATCTTGTTCAGAGTGCCAAGATTTTAGGACTGATAAAATTAGTAGATTTAAATAACTATGGACACTTCACACCCAAAAGAAAAAGCCAAAACAAAACAGAAGATAAGTGTTGATGAGGATGCAGAGAAACTGAAGGTCAAGCGCACTGCTGGTGGAAATGTTAAAATGCTGCAGCAGCTGTGGAAAACAGTACTGCAATTTCTTAAAAATTTAAAGCTAGAATTACCATAAGATTTAGCAAGTCCACTTTTAGTTATATATCCCAAAGCACTGAAAGCAGGGACTCAAAACAGTCTCTATATATCCACATCCACAGCAGCATGGTTCACAGTAGCCAAAAGGTAGTCCAACAATGGATGACTATATAAACAAAGTATGGTATTTATATACAATGGAATATCATTCAGCCTTAAAAAGGAAATTCTGACACATGCTCTGACATAGAGCAACCTCGAAGATATTATGACGTTATGCTAAGTGAAGTGAGCCCGTCACAAAAGGACAAATACGTTATGATTCAACTTATGCGAGGTATCTAAAGTAGTCAAATTCATAGACACAGAAAACAGAATGGTGGTTGCCAGGGGAAGAATAGGGAGTTATTGTTTTAATAACAGAGTTTCAGTTTGGAAAGACAAAAACATTCTGAAGATGGACAGTGGTGCTAACTGCACAACAATATGAATGCACTTAATGCCACTGGATTATACACTTAGAAAAGGTTGAAATGGTAAATTTTATGTTATGTATATTTTACCACAGTAAAAAAAGAAAAAAAAAACAACTATGAGATGTAGACATTGACTTAACAAAAGTGGGGAGAAGTCCAGTATTAGTTTAAAAAAATAACTGCTCATGTTGGGTAGAGGCAATACAGCACAGTGGTTCAGCTTTGAATTCTGGAGCCAGGTTGCTTAGGCCAAATGGGTCAAATGCCAGCTCTGCTATTCTTAAAGAATAACAAATTCCAGCTTCTCTGTACCTTAAATCCTCTCATTAGCCCCAAATCTCTTCTTCTGTGATTTCCATAGTACCTGTTATATGTTAGTTTCCTCTCATCAACAGTTGCCACAGGACCAAATTTTGGCTATCAATTATATATTTTATTGCATGACTAAGGGTTTATCTATTTTTTGCCCAAGAAGACAGTAACTTCCCTAAAAAGAGAAATTATGCTTAAAATTTCTTTTAGATTTTATAAATGCTAGAGGACATAGATTAAAGAGTTTTTATAAAGAATCATTTAAGCCCACCAAAACTGAAAGAAGTTGTTATTAAGGTAGAGAGGAAAGAAACAAAAGAAAAATTCCACATAAATGGTGGAAAAACAGAATCTGGGAATACATATGGGGCATCTCAGGGCTCTGGCCAGGTACAAGTAGAAAGAACGATTTCCTTAATAACAACTATTAAAAGTACTATTTATTAAATTTCCCATTTTTTTCTTATGTAGTGGTAAGATAAGTCTTTTAACTTTAGGGATGCTTTATAATCTAAATTTTGTCCTGAGAAAACTAGATATGACATAATGCTGCAAAATTACAACTTCATCTGACAATAATATCATTGTTAATTTAGAGGCAAATTATCTTTAAAAATTATATATGTACCATAGAATTTATGAATAATATATATTGCATGTAACATAAAAAATTAAAATATCTGTGAATGACTTCCCTGAAAACTTAGGGGTATCTTTTAAAGTTATATGTATATATGTACCATATGTGAATAATATATATTACATGTAACATGTTATTTTTTAATATAATACACAAGAACATGTATATGTACCATATATGAATAGTTACATACATATATGAATGAATATATACATACATTTATATATATGGGTGGTTTCTAGTTAATTAAAACAAATTACATCATTAAAACTGGACATTTTATAGGGAAATGGCATTTCTTTTTCTTAATTTTTTTTAAAATTTAGAGACTGGGTCTTGCTATGTTGCCCAGGCTGGTCTCAAACTCCTAGGCTCAAGTGATCCTCCCACCTTGGCTTCCCAAAGTGCTGGGATAATAGGTGTGACCCACCATGCCCAGGCAGGAAATGTCATTTCTCTAAAAACAACAAAACAAAAAACAAAAAAACCCCTCATATTTGAGTGAGAAAATTAAATATTAATGTTTGTAATAAAAAAGAAAAATATGTATTATTATAGCATTATATTTGAGTAGATAACTTATATTACTTGTTATGGAAAAAATGCCGCATGTCTTAATATATGGAAGCTTACTAAATGACAGTAACATAAAACAGTGCATAAGGTGGTTCATTAAAACTGGACAAAATGTTCTTAAAAAAAAAAAAAGACTAAAACAATGGTGACAAAGAAAATCAGAAGATGAGAAATACCAGATTAGATCTTGCAGTGTAGTATATTTCTTCTGAACTGTCCAAAAAATCATCTCTGTCGGGCTGTTTGGCAGAGACCAAGAAACCCAAGTTATTTACACTTAGACCAAAAGCCACAAATTCACAAAGGGAAATTTTCACAAATGAAGTAAGTCCTGCTAATATAATTTTATTAAGGCAAATGGAAAGCCAAATTATATTAAGCAGCTTCTAAAGAAGCAACATTGCAACAACTTTGCTCTAAAATGCAGCTACTAATTAGTATATAATTAAATACATGCAATGCCAACATAAAAAAAAAAAAGAAACAAAAAAAACTCAAACTGCCTTAACAAAATACAATTAGCATTTATAAACATCATGAGTACTTCTCCTTCTTAACCTTCTCCATCCCTCTTCATAAATGTCAGACTTTGGTATTATAACGTGATCATTTTAAGACTTTTTCTTTAACACTCTCTTCCTCTATGTTAGTACACTAAATTAGAATCACTCTATGAGATAAAGGCTAATGATGTCCTTTGTAAGCTTTGGTCAAGTGAGTTAAAATAAGCATTAAGTTTAAGAAGAAAGTTTCCACTTCAATTCCTAGTATTTATTAACAGTTACTTTCTTCTCACTATTAAGTAGAATAGGAAAAAAGTAAAACAGATATTATCTGGAGCTCTGGCAAAGTAATTTCATTAGGATTAATTTTGTTTTTTTAATATCTCATTTTTTATTTCATAAAAATCTCAAATATATATATATATATATATATATATATATATATTTTTTTTTTTTTTTTTTTGATTTGGAGTCTCACTCTGTCACCCAGGCTGGAGGGCAGTGGCACGCTCCCGGCCACCGCTGCCTCGAACTGCTGGGCTTGGGCAATCCTTCCGCCTCAGCCTTCCAAGTAGCTGTAACTACAGGCACATGCCACCATGCCCAGCTAAGAACATCTCAAATATTTACAAGGTATTTTGCTTTTAAGACTGTATCTAATATATTACCATATATCTGGAAAGATGTATATAAAACAACAAAAGAATTATGAAAATAATATCCATACAATTGGCAAGACATTTAATGACAAAATTCAGCTGCTATGTATCCCATGTCATCCCAGGTTTTAGTACTAAACAGATTTGACACTACTCTGATGTTTCTAAGCCATGGCATTTATCTAATAAATACATATGCAAAAAGCCCCTCAATAACTGAGAAGACAAATAAAAAAATAACTTTAAAGCCAACATTAAAAACATTTAATCAGAGAATAGTAAAACTAGTTTCTACTAAAATAATTTTGGAAATAGTAAATCTCAGCAACACAGATTTATTTATTCTGAATTTTAGAATTATTTACCTTTTAGTTTCCCCCAAATGCTTTTGAAAGTATCAATGACTAGTTTTTTTAGTCAGTACTAATATATCACACAAAGAAATTAAAACATTTATTTTCAGTGCTAACATTCCAAGACTATGCTACTTACAAGCTCATGATGTGGTTCTGTCTCCTTCCTTAAGGGTGGATCAAATTTTACTTGGCCAACTAAAAAAGAAAAAAGTAAAGAATCTGTTTCTATATTCTTAATGATGTAATCATTTTAAAAGCTACTACATCATAGCAAAACACATTTAAGTTTATTATCTATCATACGCTGATCACTATCCAAAGATTTTTTTCAATTTTTAAAATTGACATATAATAATTATAAATATTTATGAGATACATATGATATTTTGATATATGAACACAACGTGCAATGATCAAAACAGGGTAATTAGGATGTCCATTACCTCAAACATTTATCAGTTCTTGTGTTGGGAACACCCCAGATCTTCTATTTTAAAATATATAACAAATTATTGTTAACTATAATTTCCCTACTGTGTTATCAAAACTAGAGCTTATTCCTTCTACTATACTTAACTGTGTTTCTGTACTCATGAACCAACTTCTCTTCAACCCCCCTCCCCTTCCTAACCTCTGGTAACCCTCATTCTACCTCTACCTCCATGAGATCAATTTTTTTAGTTCCCACATGAGTGAGAACACACGTTATTAGCATGTGCCTGCTTTTTTCACTTAACATGGTCACCTCCAGTTCTGCCCATGTTGCTGCAAATGATAGAATTTCATTTTTTTATGGCTAAATAATACTTCGTTTTGCATATATACCATATTTTCTTTATCTATCCTTCCACTGATGGACATGTAGGTTGATTCCATATCTCGGCTATTGTGAATAGTGCTGCTATCAACTTGGGAGTGCAGAAATCTTTCAGATACACTGATATTCTTTCTTTGGATACACACCCAGCAGTGGGATTGCTGTCATACAGTAATTCTGCTTTTAGTTGTCTGAGGAACCTCCATACTATTTTCCATAGTGGCTGTACTAATTAACATTTCCACCAAGAACGCATGAGAATTCCCTCTTCTCTGCATTCTTCCCAGCATTTGTTATTTTTGACTTTTTGATAATAGCCACTTTAACTGGTTGAAAAAATATCTTGTTCTGATTTGCATTCCTTATGAATACTGACGTTGAACATTTTTCAAATATCTGTTTGCCACTTGCGTGTTTTCTTTTCAATCCAAAGATTTAAATAAAAAATTTGTTAGCTGGAAAAGGCCCAAGAAAGTCTTAACTGTTAAAGCATTATTTGTTAATCCTAGGCATTTTCCATAGTAAAAAAGGATGATGATTAGTAAAATCAATGTATGTCACAATCAGGATCTAACTTGCTACTTCGTTGTGACTCAGCATAAAATAGAGACAATCTTCACCCTTTGCACTCGGAGACATCTCACAGATCAGGACCTACCAGCAACTTGACTGCACTTTTTAATGAAACAGTGAAATATGAATAACTTCCTATTAAATAATATAGCACTGGAATGGATTATTTTATTGTAATCATATTTAGCTTATAATAGAGTTTTGGACACTGAGGAACTTATGACAAAAAAATCAATCATAACATATTTTTCTAATGTGTTGGTAACACGTGAAACAGCCACCGACATGCATTGCAGATTCATTGATACATGCTGTGCAATAGAAAAAAAAAAATAGCTGGACGTCTTCCACTAGTGTTTTCTCCTTAAGCAGATAATGTAGTCTCGTTTTCTTCCTTCCATGTTAATAATATGTAATTTAATGTCCATTCTGTTGTTCAAAGATGTTATGGAAGGATACACTCGTGGTTCCTGCAAACCACTGCTCAACTGATCAATCATATCTCAGTATACATTTGCTTTTTCATGTAATTTGAATAGCAAACCTCAAGGAAACACACATTTTCGAAAAAACTGAGCTGTATAAGTTTGTCCTGTATAATCACCAGCAATCTCTTTATGTCCCCTAAAAGGGGACATCAGAAAGCAAAAGGCTAATATTTAGGGGTAGGCAGCACTGGTACTTGTGGAGGCCAGCCTGCAGGATAGCCCTCAGTGACTCCTGGCTCCTAGTCCTCACCACACTTCCATATTGGATCAGGGTGGCTGGTGTGACCAGAAGAACACGGCAGAAGTAATGGTATGTCACTCCCAAGATATATCATTGGGTTCTCTCTATTGCATCACTTGTTCTGGAAGAAGCCATACTGTGAGCAGCCTCAAGGAGAGGCCACATGGCAGGGAAGAAAAGCCTCTGGCTAGTTGTTACGTGAGAGAGCCCAGAAGCCAATCTTCCAACCTAATCAAACCTTCAGATGACCGCAGTCCTAAGTGATACCTGATTGCAATTTCATAAGACCCTGAGCCAGAATCATTCAGCTATGCTGTCCTGGATTCCTGAATCTTAGAATCTGTGTGAGACAATAAATGCTTACTGTTTTAAGCTGCTAAATTTTGGGAGTAATTTGCTACACAATAATAAATAATTACTGCAGCTAAGTATAAACTAGTTAGAGCAAGCATAACTGTACTACATTCATCTTTTTTTCTGCTATTGGTATTGAATGTTTCACTCCCTTTACCTCTCATTTCTATATCTCATGATCATAATTGTCTGTTTTTTTACAACCTAGGGAAAGTATTCAACTACTGAAATAAAAACAGAGGAACAAATATAAAACATGAAAAAGAACAAAAGTAGACAGCTGCAATACATTACATTTCTACTAGTAAGAACTTCAGGCAAAATCAGCAATTTTCAACCAAGGTGAGGAACAGAGTGGTATTTCAAAGCATAATCACTGTTAAGTTTTTACTTTAACTTTGTATGTAAATTTATTGTGAATGTTAATACCAATGAAAGAAGATCACAAGATCTGAATATTTAACAACAAAAGGCATAAACAAATTGTTGAGAAATACAGCCCAATAACATCTCCAGCTATGTGTGGGTGTATATACACTTTTAAGCTGTTAATGGCTCAGATTTTAAATTCTGACCCTTAAAGATAAGTAGGTTCTTTAAGAATGGCTCCTTCATACCTGTTCACATATGATCACACATCAAGGATTACAAAACAACTTTTGGTAAGGTATTAAGATGAACATATACCTCATCTGGATAACGGCTTATTGAACAGCTCTCACACTTACCTTCAACTGCAAAAGGAAACCTGCAGTGCAGTTACATGAGGACACTGATCTGCCTTGTGTTTTTGTTACCTGCTGAATGTGCTCATTTCTCCCACTAGGCGGTGTAATTCCTAAGTGCATGGATGCTGTCTTACTAAAAGCAGGTACTTGATACCACTGTACCTGTACACTGTGGAAGGAGAATGCTTTCCCAGAAAGAGAAGCAAAGTCCCTATGGAGATTCATACCTTACACTGGTATCTACACTTGGGGTCTCTTCAAACTCCCTAAAGTTATGACAAGCTTCTGCCACATAATCTTCCAGCTACTGCTCAAATAACTGTTGGTCAATCAGTCTGCAGCACTGTTTATGATGTTCTTAATAATTAAGAACAACCTCATCTGTCTGTAATTATCTATTGGTTCTGGTCTTTGTTTTCTCCTTGAATGAAGCCATCTACCACAAATTTGTTTTGTTTTGTTTGCTTTCCTGAATTGGGGTCTCACTCAACTTTCCCAGACTGGAATGCAGTGGCACAATCATGGCTTACCACAGCCTTGACCTCCTGGGCTCAAGTGATCCTCCCACTTTAGCCTCCTGAGTCGCAGGGACTATAGACATAGACCCCCATGCCCGGCTAATTTTTAAAATGTTTTGTTTGAGGTCTCAGTATGTTGTTCAGGCTGGTCTGGAACTCCTGGGCTCAAGCAATCCTCCAGCCTTGGCCTCCCAAAGTGCCAGGCCACAGATTCGTATTTAAATATCCAGAGGAAAATTATTTTCTTAGTGTAGTACCTACATAATCACACAGTGATTCTCCTTTAGCCATTATGGGTCAAAACTGGTGCCACTCGGAGCAGATAAGAAAAGCCCAGAATAATTTCTTCTTAAGCAAGTCTGTGCTTATCATATTTAACCGAAGGCAGAGGGCCCCTTCTAGAAGGGAAAGAGTAACACCCTTTCTGCAGATGAGTCAGTTTTTACATATATGTTGCCTAAACACCATTTAGTTTGATAAAGAGAAAACACTGGCTGCATGAAGAGGCACTAAGTAATTGTAAATTATAAGACATTATCAAGAGGAACAAATATATGTTATCGCTAAAATAAATGATTTTTCCACAGCCTGACTTTACAGACAATAGGAATACTAAGCATTCTTTTATGTATCATGTCTCACATGAAATCATAAAAAATTCTAAAAAGTAGATATTTGTTAGAGCACTGAATAAGACTTGGGAGACTCAAATGCCAAATGGACAAATTATTAAAAGCAGTGGCTTTTAATTCTGTTGCTAACCAGAGGGACATGATGCCCATCTTACTAGCAAGCAGGCAAGAAGGAGGGTGTCCATGACGTATCACTTGCTTCCACCGAAAGGACGGGGTTTCAGAATCTCAGAAAACCCGAGGCAAAGACAGGTAGTTTCAGATAGTGTACACATACATATGTATGTAAAAGCTGAGAGTCACTGTAGGGAGTGAATCAGAAATAGCTACACTTTGCTATAAAGGGCCTAACAATACAACTTTTTAATAGGATCAGGTAAGTTAGAAAGTACTTTAAATTAGATTTTCATTTGTACTGAACACAAAGTTTCCAAATCAATTATAAGACATTTCAAATTACTTTTTGTATTCAAACAATGGAACATTTTCAGAAAAATACTTTTGTAGGAAAATTAGCAAATTTAAATCATATGGCTTCCAGAGGAGTTCTAAAGATAACTTTATATAGTCACACAACTAGCTGTTGGCAAACAAAGTACCAAATCCCACTCCTAAGTTTTTTATACATCCCACCATGCCTTGTTTCCAGAGTTTTCCTTTTAAGAGCATTTCCAGGTATCAACAGCATACAACTTTGCCCAGAACTCCCAGTGTAAAAGCCACAGAGTATACCAAGATGGTTCTTGAAATGGAGCAACGTTTGGAAAGACCAATAGGCTAGCTGGAGACAAGAAGTCCAGCTTGCTGTTCCCTCAGTGTAGGACTCCAGCCCACAGTCAGATCTTTTCATCTCTGCATTTCTCTTTTATTTTCTATCAAATGATAGTACCCACTCCTACCCATCCCTACTTATCTTACCTGGCTTTTGAGATAAAGAGATGGATACATCTTAAAATATGAGACATATTATTACATTATTAATCTAGCCAAAAGTTATGGACAGTTTCATAATAGTAGTCATCTAAGGTTTTATATAACCTAATTTCCATGAGATCATTTTGGATTTCAGGACTTTTGGGATGAATCTTTAGTTCATGAAAACTATTATCATAAGTTGCACTAAATCAGCATTCTAAGACATAGGGAATAAATACTTCTAAGGAATGAAAGTTAAGGCACTATTGCCCCAGGGATTTCTGTTGACAGAGTGCCATTGAAGAGCTGACAGCACTGGATCGCAAGTGAATGCATGGCCTGTCTCAGAGGGCCCATAACCTGGCAGTCCATAGGAATTACCTGGGGGTCTATTTTTTTTGTTGTTGATAGGCCAGGCTTTATCATCACAAATCAAATTTTAACCATTTATTTTTAACAAAACTATTGGTTATTGGTTTTACTGATAAATGTTACTCTGCAGTTATTCATAGGAGGCCTATTTTTAAAGGTAAATTTCTGGGCCAACAAAAGACCTGCATCAGACTCGGTGGAAAAGTGGGGCCTGAGAATTCATTTTCCAAAGCTCCCAGGCTACTCAGATGCTAAGCCAGTTTGCAGGCCTCTATGTCTCCTGGTTACTCAAAGTGTGGCCCTTGAACTATCAGCACATGCATGACTTGGGAGTCTGTTAGGAGTAACAATCTCGGATCCCGTCCCAGAGCTACTGAATCGGACGCTTCATTTTACCAACCTTGCCGGGTGACTTACAGGTAAGAAGCATTCCTGTGACTACTTCTACCCTGCTTATTCCAGGAATTACACTTCTCTTTCCACATAGTAACAACATTGTTATACACTGCCTCTTCAAAAAAAAATTCCACAGGAATAAAGAAAATGAAAATTCATACTGCTCTAATTAAACTTTACCTTTAACGGTATTTAGTAAAAAGGAAAAAAAAAAAGAAAAAAAACAAAAATAACTGAATTATAACTTGAAATCTTATTTTCTGTTGTTAAATTAGTATATTATTATAATATATTATGTATGCTATTATATTATTGTTAACTGTATGTATACAGTATATACTCACAGTTGATCTCTGAGCGTGTTTTTTCTTCTCTTACATTTCTACTTGTTGAATGAATTCTATGTGGCACAGCAACAAGTGGCTAGAAAAGGACAAAATCAACAATGTGGCATTTGATCATCAAGGTATAGTCGAGTCCACAAAATTACCCAGATATAAAGAAGTACCTCATTTTAAGTAGAAATAAAAGTAAAATATTAACAACTTTGCAAATGTTTAAAAAAAGGTAATCAAAATAGCAGCTCAAACTATGAAGGTGAAAATATATTTTTATTACCCACTGAACATAAGTCATTATTTGTACTAGAAAGAGTATTTCTGTGACTAGATTAAATACATATGAAATTAAATACAAGTAATAATGCATTTGGCTTTCTTGCGTTATGTACAATGTTAGACGTCTAAATCCATTTTACAAGAATGAATTGGGTACACTAAGTATTTTGGAACTAATCTGACATCAAAAACCCTGAAGCAAAAGGAATGACATTTATTATTTAATGATGACTGAGCTCAGATGCCTTTCTTTTAAGATTTGTTCTTCAACCTGTAAGTTTAAAAAAAAAAATATTCAAAACACACATACATACACACACACTTATAGATAATAGTAAATATTGACTAGGGTTTCCCTTTTTGCCACGATTTGAATTATAACTGACTTAAGTAAGGTCGTCAAAAATTGTATAGCTTATGAGCGTGTGAATTCACAGCATTTTGTTTTTTCAGAAACTTTTTTCTATTAAAACAAAACGTCCTTCATTCCATCTCAGTTTCTCTTGGTTACAGGTGTACCATGATAATTTCCATGAGCAGGAAACATACCAATATTCAATTCTTTCCCTTTAATTTGTAAAGAAGATTCATACCTTGGAATTATTTATAGAACCTACTAATAAAATATAATCACAAAGGAGTACTGGAAAACATACTCTGGATGTCCTCCATATAGACTTGTTAAGGGCTCCAATATTGGAAAAAGAATAAACTGGAAAACGTGATTCAGAAAAAAAGGATTTAAAAATGGGATCTACTGCATGCCAGGAACAAAACAAAGATGTATTTCGAGAAGTTAAATGATTATAAAGAGAAAGACTATTCAGTTATCTAGAGACCATATTCCACCCTTGAGAACAGAGGTGAACTAAAGACTTGACTGAACTATCCTTTCACATGTATCAATTCAGATGGCTGGACAAGAAAATAGTATTTTTTTCAAAAAAACCGTTATTGAGAAGAAAATATTTCACACATGAGAGAAGAAAGGGATGCCATGCCACCGATTTTGTTAAACGAGGCCAGGGAATAACAGATGCCTATACTGAAATTAAAGTAGTAACCCACTGCAATGCTAAAGAACTTGTTTTATAACAGTGGAAGATTTCACCTAATGTCTCTAAAATGGCATTACATTTCTTAGAATTCCAAATAATTTCTAATTCATTGACTTGGATATAAATAAATATTCAAAATTAAATATTTCCATAACTCAACTGCTGTTCAGAATTTGCAATTAGCTTTCTCTGTTGCAGAGAAAATTGCAATTTAAAAATATGCCTTATTATATCAAAAGAATAAGAGATAAGTGCAATAAAGTAATGTTAAAGGCATTAATTATTTACTGTACTTTTTCTTAGAAAACACAAATATTTTGTGTCCTCTATGTTTTTCCTGGGTGGAGTAGCCCTCTATTATCACTACTTTTACTTTATTAAAATAATTCTGAGGCCAGGTGCAGTGACTTCATGCCTGTAATCCCAACACTTTGGGAGGCTGTGGCAGAAGGACTGCTTGAGCCCAAGAGTTTGAGAGCAGCCTGGGCAACACAGTGAGACCTCGCCTCTACAAAAACATTAAAAAAAAAATTAGCCAAATGTGGTGGCATGTACCTGTGGTTCCAGCTACTCAGGAGGCTGAATTGGAAGGACCACCTGAGCCCAGGAGGTAGAGGCTGCAGTGAGCTGTGAGCATGCCACTGCAATCCAGCCTGGGTGACAGAGTGAGACTTTGACTAAAAAAAAAAAAAAAAAAAAAAATCTAAGTACACTGCTACCTTCATACAGAAATATTCTGAAGGTGAGTGGAATGGAGATAAGTTATTCTATGTGCTGTTAATTCATGGACATTCCTCTAACCTTCAGAAGTAAAAGAGGCCCTATTTGAAAACCTTTTGCAATTCCATCGTGAACGCTCTAAGGTCTCAGCCAGCATCTATTTCATGTAGGTACCTCAGCACACAATGGGTTCCTTTGAAGCTACTACCTTTGAAGGAGATACACTCTTAGACCTAAATTCGTGGAAAATATAATTCTAAACACTGAGCTCTATTTTTAGATTCTACAAGGCAGATCAAGAACAGGACCCAAGTTAACTATTCCAGTATATGTACATCTCAGGAAATAAAAATGCACAAATCTAAAAGAGCCCTTTATTAAAATACTTAGGATGGTGAAACAGCAGCAAAAAGTAGTTTCAAAATGAGGTATTCAGACTTTACACGTGTATAGTGCTTTGTAGTTTATAAAGTGTTTTCATGCATCTTAGTGTTAAATCTTCAAAATAAATTCATGAAAGAAGTATCACTCTTCATTTTGTAGATGAGGATGCCGAGACTCAAAATTTAAGTGACAGGGCATCCAACTAGCTAGCCACAGAGCTGAGAAAAACCTAGGCCTTTTTATCATATTTATCATGACGAATGAAACAAAAACAGGTATTACACAGGTTAGTCACACAGATTCCCAGAGAATATGGATGAAACCCATGATTATCTGTGAGAACAGTTTTACTTTCCCAGCTTAAATGGTATAGTCATAAAATTATTAAATCTTATTATGCTGTACACAGTAAATGTGTTAACATGCAGAAGAAGAAAATTATATTAAATGAAAATCAGAATTACAATCACGCCAATGTGTAATTACTTCTGAAAGAGAAATTACATGGGAATTTAACATTTAAAAACTCAAACTTTCTTCCACTAGTGTATGACCTCTAAAAAAATCAAAAATATAGTAGATTTAGTAGATGTGCTAAATATTTTTAAGAGTATCCACACAACAGTTTGAATATCATAGCACATGCTAAAATACAAGTTAGATATATCCCCAATTTGAGTGACAACATTGTGTTTAGGAATTTCAACTCTAAATCGTTTGTAAATTTTAAAAAATTATGAATTTCTCTAGGAAATTCTATGGTGAGAAGAAAAGCACCACCTTGTCCCCATCCTACCCTTGAAATAACTAGATTCCTTTATTACTTTTGCTTATTTATCATAGAGATTTATAACAATTTATAATTATAATCCCAACAACACTGTCTTGATAAGAAAGATGAATTTCTTTTTCTGCTACATGTGGAAGCTTCTGAAGAATTTTCATTCCACAGATTGCTTCTATATTTGTTTTAAAAGGATGTTGTAACTCAGTTTGACAAGTAAATAGGATAAGGTAATACACAACAGTACAGCATTTAGTGCACTGAAAAGAATACAGGCAGTCCTTGTTTTGCAGTTTTGTTATACATGCATTTCAGTTCCCATACTTCAGTTAAATAGCGCCAGTTCCCTACATGGTTCAAACCTCAGTTATCACAGTATATTAACTGTAACTGCATTAAGTACAATTTCATTGCTAGCTTTCAGTCCACAAATCACTATGTAAATAAGAGACACACATTATGATCATGATTAGAGAGGAACATTAGAAAGGAATATGACAATTTGCCAAGACATAGAAAAAATATTTCTCTGTGTCACAGTTATATGACGAAAAGGCAAGTTCAGTACAAACTACTCAGTAAGGATACCACTAGACAAGTTAACAATCGGCATGATAAATATGTTTTTATTTTAAGGCACGGTCTCACTCTGTTGCCTAGGCTGGAGTATGGTGGCACGACAATGACTCACTGCAGCCTCGACCCTAGGCTAAGGCAATCATTCTGCCTCAGGATCCTAAGTAGCTGGGACTGCAGGTGTATGCCACCACTCCAGCTAATTTTTTGTAGAGAAAAGGTCTTGCTATGTTGCCTAACTCCCAGGCTCAAGTAATCCTCCCATCTTCATCTCCCAAAGTGCTGGGATCACAGACGTGAGCCAATGCACACCGCCCACAATAAATTTTTTAACAAAGAAATGAAACACCTTGATTCTCAATAGTTCCAATATTTATACTGTACTGTAAATAAATAATAGATTTGCTATTTATTCACTTTCCTATACATTTATAACTGACAGTAACAGAGTTTATAATGCCCTGACAAAAATTTTTAAAGGTCATCAAAAAATTATAATTTTTCCCACTGATTATCAAGATTGCTTTGTAGGTCTTTCAGCTATATGGTCATTTTTACAGTCTCATACTACTGTGCAAATCAAGGACTGCCTATATACCAAATAAGAGTAGAAGAGTTTATAAAAGTTAAGTTTTTAACAAACAAAATCAAGCAAAACAACAAAAAATAACTTTCTCCCTAGTACAATTATAAGGTCAATAATATATTACATTTCTTAAGTTTTTATGCTCCAAACTCCTTTCCAGACTTTTTTTTTTTTTGAGTCAGAGTCTCACTCTGTCACCCAAGCTGGAGTGTAGTGGCACGTTCACAGCAACCCCAGCGTCAACCTGCTGGGCTCAGGTGATCCTTCCGCCTCAGTCTTCCAAACAGTGGAACTGTAGGCGCAAGCTACCATGCCCGGTTAATTTTTTGATTTATTGTAGAGACAAGGTCTTACCAAGTTGCCCAGGCTGGTCTTGAACCCCTGGGCTCAGGCAATCCTCTCACCTCAGCCTCCCAAAGTGCTGGGATTACAGGCTTGAGCCACCGCACCCAGCCACAAAAGGATTTGTCAGAGTTATATAAAGATGGCAAGTTAGAACAGTGCTGAGTTCATAGGTTCTCTCTGATTTAAGCCTATCTGTGACCACCTTTTTAACTGCTGAGAGGTTATCATTCCTTCAATATCATCAATCTGAAATTCCAACATTTGTAAGTGCCTTCCAAAAAGCCAGCAGAGTTCAAGGCTGTTCTGCTACAGACCTAACAACAGAATTCTGCCATGACACATATACTGTTTATCTTAGGTGCCACAACTACTAGCTATGCTAGGAATGTCAAATTTCTAACAGAAGTGAAGCTTGCATTACTATCAAGGCTTCTGTCATAGTAGGGTTATTTTATTCTCTAACAACTATACTGGCTCATTTGTAACATTTCCATTGTGGATAAGTAGTGTTCTAGTCATCAGCAAAATCAGGCCTATACTTCCTACTGACCTCTAACAATTCATGAAGTATAACATGAAGACTCTTTATGTTTAAGAGAAAAGTTCTTGCTCCGTCACCCAGTGTGATTCAGCTCACTGTAGTCTTAAAATCCTGGGCTCAAGCAATCCTTCCACCTCAGCCTCCTGAATAGCTGAGACTACCAGTGTACACAACCACACTTGACTAATTTTTTTGTGTGGTGATGGGGTTTCCCTGCGTAGCCCAGGTTGGTCTCTGACTCCTGGCCTCAAGCCATCTTCCAGTCTTGGTCTCCCAAAACACTGGGATTGATGGGCATGAACACCTGGTTGAAGATTCTTTTTGAGAAGCAAACTAGAGGAATTTTGAATATTCTAACATCTTGTTTAGCTGCTTCTCACTTGTATTCCCTTTTACAGTGGATGATTTATTTGGCAACTTCATCTAAAATGATTATTTTGAAATTACTATGGTAATTTATGGACTAAATGATCTGTCTTTGCCATTTTCAGACAAGAGTCACCTACAAGTAGGCAATCAAAAGAAAATCTAGCACATAACTTCCCAGAATAAAGTCAAAGGATTAACTATTTTCACAAGAGCTTTTTTCTTAAACCAGACCCAGAGATCTAAAATCTTGATTTTGAGATGTACACACATACACACACACACACACACACAAACTCACTCTCCAGTTGGTAAAAACAATTCTTACCTCAGGATCATCATCATCAAAATCATGGTAAGTGGAATGATCTGGATTATTCACTTTGTCCAACAGCTCAATTGCCAAAGACCGTGTCAAAGGTTGTGTGACAAAAGGGTGCTATAAAAATAAAATATCATACAGAACACTTTTTAGAAATCTTATCGCATGACATGATTTCAAAAATATATGCATATGGGGGAAATTAATACCTGTAATAACTTTTCAGCATTAGGTCTTTTTTTTGGATTTTTGGTAAGTGCCATTTTCACAAAATGATGAAAACTATTTGACCTGAAAAATTTTGAAAATTACACTTTACATTTCAATTCTTTTTTTTGCTCATCTCACTACAAAAGTAAATAACACAAAAATACTTACCATTTCATTTTATCCTTTAGTTTAGGAGGCTGAAAGTTGCTTTTTGTCATTAGAAACAATGCTCTGAAAAATCAACAAGTCATTACACAGCATTTTAATATTTCATATTTTAAGACATAATACAAATTCTATAACTAGGTATTCCCAAATAAGGCAAAGCAAGGCTAAGAAACTCATGTGTTTGTGCCATAATAATACTAAGAGGGGGGAAAAAATTCATTTAAGCATAGGATTCTTTAGCTATGACACACTGACCTCATTGGGTGCAGGTCAAACATAGGAGGCTGCAGCTCGGCAAGTTCTATGGCCGTGATCCCTACTGCCCAGAGATCGCACAGCTGATTATACCCCCCTTTCCTCTCAACAGCTGCGACTTCTGGAGCCATCCTGTAAGAAATATTCCAGAAGAGAAAAACCTTCTGTTTATTGTATTTTCCTTCACACCCCCACTACTGGCACATGGAATTAACACTATCTAAATTAAAACCTATTCAGGCCTTGATTTTTGAAAAATAAATATGTAGTACTTAAAAGGCCCACCCTTTCCAAGGTTTTGACATCTGATAAGACCCTACGTCGCAAGCCCCTCCTTTGTTACTGTGTTATACTACTTCCTAAGAGAATATGTAATTATAACAGAGCAAAAGGCCCAAAATTCATCTACACCCCAATCTGTTCACTGTATATGCAAAATTCTATAAAGAAATAACATATGCAATAAATAATCTATAATTTTTAGCACTACTCTCTTATAGCAAAAATCTGCAATCTGGCCTGTTTTTACCTTACCACAATTATTCTGTGGGACACCAATAACATTCACATTTAGTACTTAATTCATATTTACTACAAACTTATTTGGCATTTTTTCAGTTTTATTGCAATAATGGAAACGTTACACAAATGAGGTTTACTTTTGACAAATGTATATATTCAGAAGAAAATTACCCAAATTCAGTAATTTTTTGTTTCTTTTAACTCTGCTAGTCTTATTTTAATTATGCATCTATAAATTTGTATTGACTAATTTAAGTAATGAATTTTCAAATACAAAGTTTTTAAATTGTAAGCAGTAAGTTTTATCTTTTAAATAAAATTTGGATTTTAATGGTAACATTTTCTCTTTTATCCCAATTCTGTGTTTGTTCATACAGAATTTAACTTTCTGGATATATATCTTCTGTTTGTATGTATAGATGGGGTCCACGTGTAAACTGCAACATTGTTATACTGCAGTGCGGTCATTGCCTTCAGTGCATCCATCAACAGAATAACACACATTCTAAACAATAGTTTTTAAAAGTAACGGATTGAGATAAACATCAACTCTTCAATATCAAAGAGCAATTTAAATAGGTGGCCATACAAATATACATTTTTCTTCCTGGTATGATTTCAGGAACAAGTAAGTCAATAAACGTAAAAACAAAAAACTAACTTTCAAAATGCTTGGTCATGAAATTTTTTTCATTTGAAAGCAGCTTTTATGAAAACTTAAAATCATCATCAGAAAAGTTAATTTAAAGTATGTCTGGTGATACTTTACTGCACACAGGTGCAATGCTCTTAACTCGCCTCCCGTAACCAGCTCACCTCATGAGCTGAGGCTGATTCCTCCATAAAACACAAGGATAAATCCCAGCTAGCACACTCCTACTTCTGCCAGCTAAGGTGTGTTGCTTTTCAGTCAAGTGGGTTTCTCTCTAAATCTGTTTTATTTCAGTTATTTGCTTTTGTAAATCCATAATTTAGTTAACTCTGATGAAGATGGATTTATTATGAAGGTTAAAAAATGAGTGAATGAGTTAGAAAAACCTGTTAAAGACAAATTTCCAAAGATAAGTAAAAAAATCCAGACAAATTAGGTAAGAACATGACAACTTTAAAAGACTGAGAAGGTTATAGACCACATGATTCCATTTGTATGTCATTCACAGAAAAGGCAAAATTACAGAAACAGAAATCAGATAGGGATTGCAAGAGGCTAAGGTGGGGGAGACCATTTACTAACAAGGGACAAAAGGAAATTTTTTTGATGACACTAATCTGTTTCATTTTGATTGTGGTGGTGTTTCTCACCACCACAGCATATAAGTTTCTCAATATTTATAAAATTGTACCCCTATAAGGGTAAATATACCTCAATAGACCTAAAGGGGGAAAAAATTCCATGATTTGCAAGCTTAAGTTCTCACTACATCTTAGAAAACACAAAGTGAAAAATGTTGATGCATTATGGGTGTGGTTTGCACTACTAACATGGAACTCTAATAAATGATCCACTCAAAGAAAAGGTCTTGTTCTGTATCAAAAGATTGTTGAATAAATGTGCATCAGTGTCTTAAATTGGAATAAAATGTCTAGGGTACATTTTATTTTGAGAATTGCTACTTCAGCAGACTTTTAAAAGTAACTGCCAACCTAATTACTTTGGAAGAGATATCAAGATTCTATATCCCAAGAGTTTACGTGGGAAAAACAGATATAGAGAGGAAATACAGATATAGTATTCCGAAAATTAGGTTTATCCAATTCACAATTTCACATGTTACCAAGATACTGCCCACACCAGTGTAAGAGAAATGGCATCAGTTTTTAATCTCTGTAACTGGAGTTGGAGATCAGTCACCATCAATAAACATCTAGTGAATATTGGTACAGTGTCAGGCTAAACTTGGAGGTTCAATGAGAGAGTTCCTCCAGATGTTTAAAGTAAGATTGAGAAGATAGGGTATGTAGAAAGATAGAAATCAGCCCCAAACAATAAAGATGAGAACAGGAAAAATACAAAACACATAAACCATTTTTGAAAAAATCTAGGAGACACATTTTATCTAGAACCATAACAGACAAAGACTGAAAACAGACAGGAAAATAGTACATGACGCATCACAGGAGGCAAGGCAACCCCAAGAGGGTGCTGAGAAAAAGAACAGAAGCCAACTAGTCTCAAAGAATCCCAGAAATGCTGACAAGTTAGGGTTAAAAAGCTGCAAAAGTAGGGCTGAGGTTGGGTTGAAAAGAGAAATATTAAAGTGTCAACAATCCCCCAGATACTGCCCTCATCCATTAAGACCCTTCCCTCTTCCCATCAGATAAGGATAAAGACACACAAGACAGGCTCCAGACTTCGACATACAAAGAACAAAGAAGGAAGGGATAGAAGGTAGAGGCCAGGACTGAGGAGAAGAATGTGTGCAGAACAGCGAGTTCCTGGCTTCCTTCGCTTGCCCTGTTCTAGGACCTAACAACCAGGTTCACATCCTACCTCCCATGTACAGTTACAAATCAGTTTTTAGTGCCTTGCTCTTCAATGTGAACCAAAATATAAGGAGTATGAGAAATCTGAGGGAAGCCTTCACCATGAAAGTATGAATATAAAAAGTTGAGGAACTCTTAGAAAATGAGCAATAAATACTTTTAAAACGGAGAGAAAATAAGGCTGGGCATGGTGGCTCACGCCTGTAATCCCAGCACTTTGGGAGGCTGAGGCAAGAGGACTGCCTGAGCCCAGGAGTTCAAAACCAGCCTGGGCAACATGGCAAGACCCTGTTTCTACAATAAATCAAAAAAGTAGCAGGACATGATGGCATGTGCCAACTACTTGGAAGGCTGAGGCAGAAGGACTGCGCGAGCCCAGTAGGTTGAGGCTGCGGTAGCTGTGATTGTGCCACTGCACTCCACCCTGGGCAACAGAGTGAGACTCGAACTCCAAAAAAAAGAGAGAGAGAGACAATATAAGAAAGTCAATGGATTAATTTCAGTGGTCTAAGGTGTAACTAATGGTTTCAGAAAGAGAAAGCAGGAA
>CAUYQG010063603.1:0-38727 GCA_963574415.1 Tarsius wallacei
GTAATTCCGGCTACTCGGAAGGCTGAGGCGGAAGGATCGCCGGAGCCCAGCAGGTCGAGGCTGCGGTGGCCGGCAGCGGCCACTGCACTCCAGTCTGGGCGATCGAGTGGGACTCCAACTCAAAAAAAAAAAAAAAAAAAAGAAATGTAATACATTTGATCATCATATGCCTGAAAATGTTCTCAGAGTATTCGTTTTGAGAGCACATTGTGCTTTCATGTTACCACCTTTCCTTCTCTGCAAGGACTGTGCTGATCATGACACTGTAAAAGATGCTACCATATTGAGATTTTGTATGTTTCCCACCACATTCCTACTTTGGAATCAAGCTAAACTTGAAAGTGATCTTTTCAGACTTCACATACCTCTGTATTTGGGATATTTCTCACTGCTGAAATATAAAAATGAAGTGAGTAGCTGTCTAAGAAAGAATATAGTACCTACCCAAGGTCATCTGTGGGCATTCCTGTCTTATATTCAAGGCCTTAGCAGTCTTTTAAATACCCCTATTTCCTACCACTGTCCAGTCTGAATCTGTGGGCATTTTGTGTTAACTTTGGATTCATAGAAGGGTTTTTTTTTTTAATTTAAAAACAATACACTAACCTCTTAGCCTGTTGCCCCTTTACTCAACATTAATTTATCAATTCCAAAATGATGTTAAACTTGGCAAGTCCTGTCCTGTGTTGACCATCTAATTTGAACATATCCCATTGCCAAACAACCACTCCAGCTCTGTGCTGAAATATGGTCGCTGTGCTTTTCCACTTCATTAGCCTCTACTGAGAGGTGACATCATTGCTTTTTGAGCTCTCCCATAATCTTGGCAAGTCTCCTTGTCTCATTTCTCTAGGAAGATGCCTCAAAACTTGTCATCCAGTGGATCGATTAATTAGTTTCCTGGGTCATGATCCTTGCTTGCTTGTGCATTTGTTATTTTGCCCTGTGGAAAGCTGTGTTGTCTTTGGCTTTAGGGATTTGAGACCTGCATCACTTTGTGCACATGCCTGTCATGAACCTGCTCAGCCTTCCTCAGGCCTCTCCAAGCTCATTTTCCCTGGGCTAGCCCTTCACCCTGACAATCAGACTGTGTAGACTTGCAGTTCTCTCCAAGTTCAGTTAACTGGGGAAGTGAGTGTTGTAAAAATGAAGTAGAAAGAGGAGATTCAACAATGATTTAATCTCATTCTATTGCCCCTGCTACACAAGCAAGGTATAATTCTAAAATGTGCCCCATACTGAAAAGAAGGTCTACAATTACTAATTGAATGGAGACGGAGATGCACACACCTGCTCACACTTGAACAAGTGGTTGCCAAATTATAAACTTTTTCATACACACATATTGGAAGATACCTGTAGGTTACACTGACTTCCTATCAACATGAAGAAAGACATGTCAAATGACAGAGGGTTTAGGGCCCATCTTTTGGCACACTCTAGAACAATGTTTCTCCAGTGACATTCTTTGAGCTACTTCCAACAGGATCATCTGGAGGGATTATTAAAATGTCGATTCCTAGTAACCATCTCCACACGGCTAAACAGAATTTCTGCGGATGGACCCAAGATTTTTAACAAGCTCCATAAAAGTATCTTATACACACTGAGAGCCATGGTACTAGAGAATGTTTTCTAACTAACAGACCTGGACAATTGTGTTTACTCATTCACATAAGCCCAATACCTCATAGGGTCTTAAAGGTGAAAAGTATCATAAGAATCATTGTTGTCACGTGTCCAGTCTCCCCAGGCGGTCAGACATCCGCAGCCTTAATACCTGCAGTGATAGAGAACTTCAAGAGACTTCCATTGTTGAACTGCTCCAATGACCAGAAAGTTCTTTGTATTAATTTAAAACCTGCATCGTCACCACTGCATTCCAGTTGTGACTCTATCTAGTTACATGATGGACATGCTTGTATACAACATACTTTCTAATATTGGATCTTCAATTTAAATCAACAGTCATCTTTGAGCACCTTTTATAAATCTATAATCCTGACTGGAATTCCAAACAAAAGTTTGAGCCTAGTGCTTGTCCATGAGATCCTCACAGTGTGATGTGGGGAAGGAAAAAGTCTATGTGTAGGAAAGTCAATGCTAAAATAGAGTTGTTATGGGAGGGCTGAGATGAGAGCAATGAATTCCTCCTAGAGTACTGAAGAAGGCGCTGCAGAAAAAGTGACCTTTGTGAAACTTGGACAGAGAATTGGACTTTTTCCAGGTAGAGAAAATGAGTATAGGACTTTCTAAGCAGCAGTGCCAGCATAAGGAGCGCTATGGAAATTGTGACAGTGACTGGGCACTTTGGAGCTAATACAAAGTCCTATGTGTATGGAACACAGGTGGAGAGGGAGGTGATAGGAATGAGGCTAGAAGCGTTGATCAGGAACAAGCTAAAGGTCTTTAACTGCTGTTTGAAGATCTCTGTCATACCACCTCTGGTGACCTGCTTTTCTTTCTCAAGCTGCTTTACTCTCCTCTTCACCATTCCTGGCTTCTCAAGGACTCTCTACAGCAGGTGCTGATCCTCCCATCTCCTGCTCAACTGCCAAGGAGGTAGGCACCAGATTCAGTATCTCGCTCAATCCCTTTTCTTCTTCTCCTTTATTTTATTTTATTTTATTTTATTGAGTCAGAATCTCACTCTGTCATCCAGGCCGGAGTGCAGTGGCATGCTCATGGCCACCACAACCTCAACCTCCTGGGCTCAGGTGATCCTTCTGCCTCAACCTTCCAACTAGCTGGAATTACAGGCATGTGCCATCATGCCTGGCTAATTTTTTGATTTATTGTAGAGATGAGGTCTCACCAAGCTGCCCAGGCTGGTCTTGAAACCCTGGGCTCAGGCAATCCTCTTGCCTCGGCCTCCCAAAGTGCTGGGATTAAAGGCTTGAGCCACCGTGCCCAGCCAATCCCTTTTCAAAAGAGAAGAGGAAAGTAAATTAAAGTAATAAACCCTACCTACTTTCACTTAAACATGAAGAGATCTTTTACTACAGCGATTCTTGCTACAATGGAAGAATCACACACATCCATTGAACTTGGTGTACTAGCAGATGCCTCAGCAGTTCGAGCTTCAGGGTCTCTCTAAACCCTAGCCTCTTGTTATCTCTGCTGCACAGTCATTGAATGTCCAACAGGCTATATCCAGGGAGGTGAGGGTCTCTAAATCTATGACCTCTGAACCTAAAAACTTCTGACATTTCTGTGTTTGGATGAAGTCTTACAGTTTCTCTGGAAGTAGAAAGCTGCCACTCAAAATGTACCCATTAGTCAGTCCAAGCATGGGACAGAAGATTTTCCTCCAGTCGTTGCAGTCACAGAAGAAGGATGAAATCAGTGCTTTACTGCACAACAACCAGCCAGGAATGTCAAAGATTGGCTGTTGCCTTTACAACACTTGTGGGCATCAACAGAAAGCATGAAAAATAATGGAAATAAGACTGCTGCAGAACAGAGGGTTTAGGGACATACTTTCTCCCTGAATTCTGCTTTCTACTGAGTTGGATCCCCAGTATCTCTTGGTACCAGAGCCAGAGCGTTTCCCTGTTTACAATTACATACTTACGCCAGTAATGAGTGGACAAGCCATCCCAGCAAAATGCAAATAGGTAGGCGTGATTCACATTATGAGTTCAGTTAACCAGGGAAATTAGTGCTGTAACAATGAGGTAGAAAGAGGAGATTCAACAATGGATTTAGTCTCATCCTACTGCTCCACTGTACACAAGCAAGGTATAATTCTAAAATGTGCCCCATACTGAAAAGAAGGTCTACAATTACTAATTGAAAGGAGAAGGAGATGCACGCACCTGCTCACACTTGAACAAGTGGTTGGCAATTTTTAGACACATTCAAAAGGCTCCTTCAGTAAAAAGTGTTCTCAGAGAAAGTCAAGAGGACATGAGTCAGGGTGAACACAAAGGTCCCAGAAACAAAGTGCTCATTTCCTAGATGTTCCAGAATACAAGAAAGCCATCATGGAAAATGGGCTTTTCAGGGGCCTATTTAGGACTTGACTGCCCACTTCCACTTCCCCAGCTATACACACACACACACACTCCAGGAAGTTCTCCTGAGTGGGTCTGGTATTTCCCCCAGCACTGATTAGCTCGTCCCGATTCCCTAGCAGGTTAGGCACTTGTTCTTATAAACCCGGCACCTGTTTTGCATTTTTTAAAAATTGCATTAAGAGCTTTGAGCAAAACTAGCTCATCCAGTGTCAGTGATAGCCTTAGCCTAGGACTTCCTGCCTTGGTGACCATGACCAAGGAAAGTACAGCAGGGCTTGCTGCTGACTGATTGAACCAGGCCAGTTGGCTGGAAGGCCTGGTCTGAATCGAGTTTTCATAATGCCAGCCATCTGTGGACTCCGCAGCCTTTACCAAGGGCACTGCTTCAAAGGAGCATGGAGAAAGGGAATGGGGTCTGCTGGTCCCCGAGAGAAGCCTCATTAGCAGAACACCCAGAGGGGGAGGGGGAGGGGAAGCTGCACACAAAGTTCAGCCCATTTAGGCCATTTGGTTCCATTCCAGCTAATAAAAGATCTACTCCTCCTATTAGGTACATTACAGTGACACTGTGATTGGTGGAGGGGAGCAAAGTACTTGTCAGCGAAGTGAGTATTGGCTGTCACTCCTGTTATCAAGCTGCCTGCTTATTTGCGATTTTATTTTCAGATGTGATTGACAGCTGGATGGCTCTGACATTCTCAGCGCAAACATACAGCCTGTTATTATGCTTGCATTAACATTTTGATAAACACACGGTGCAGCATTGGAAAAGTAATTACATGTCATCACTTCAGTGCCTCATCAAAGAAAAGTTTACTGTATAATTGCTCTGTGATTTACCTAGGTAGAATGTGTTACATTCCACAAAGGCTCTTTCTATTTAATAGTTTACATTTACTCTTTAAAATACACAATATCCCTTCCCAGGGGCTTCCTTGGTCTAAAATAAACTTGGCAATATAATTTAGCTTTCCATAAATATACTTAGATTTTACTGTGGAGTACTTTTGCATAATAGTTATTTAATGCTAAGTGTAAATATGCAGTGCATTATATTGGCTGAGCTATCAAAAAAAAAACCCAACTTTTTGACAACAAGGAAAAATAGGATATTGTTACCTTGGTTTCTGCATTAAGAAAAGGGCCTTTTGCTCTTATATTTATATCCATGCTTTTCACAATGACATCTAATTTTACAATAAAGTGACTTGAGCTGAAACGCCAGCAGTAGAATCTAAAATATTGGTTCTTGTTAGTGTTTAAAGAGCTCTTGTGATGTGGCACTAAAAGAAGTATTCTGGAGGAAAGCACAAATGATTGCAGGGTACTTGGAAACCAGAGATGAAGGGACGATTTGACTGATATTCACTCAGTGGGATTCATCTGAGCAGTTGGATGTCTAGGAAGTAAAAGGTGAGGGTGGTGAGTCGAAGCAAACAGTTGTCGAATAGCCCCCAGCAGAATCTCAAATGATAAATTGCTTTTATGGCTGATATTGGGAAGGTACTTTAAGTTTCCAGGCCCTTTGTAATTATTGATGAACAAATGCTTACAGCTACAACCAAGGTGAAATAGACAAAGCCTTTCCAGGATGCTTAATGATAATTTGCACCTCTCTGTTAGCCTTCATCCAAGAAAGGACAGGCACAGAGGAGGGATAGAGAATGGGAGGCTTTCACATTATCTCATACCTTCAGAGTTTCTACTTCAAGTGTTCTCCATAGACACAAGACTTCCAAATGCATACCATGGCTTCCTTCTTAAGTAACTGGGGGAGGGGAGGGCAATGGTCCATTCCCAGAGGAGAGAGCAAAAGTTTACCAGCCACTCAGTAAGGAGCATGATGTTGTATGTCTCCGGAGAGAGAAGCTTCTAGGTCGTAAAATTAGTTGAGTCCTTGAGATGCCCTTTACCATTCCATTAAGTGGTATGTTGGTCAAGAGATTATTCTCTCAGATGACCCACTCAGTACTGTGCAAAGATTAAATAACTGAACCACAAAAAATGACGCTGTTTCTCCATTCTTGGGGAGACCTCATGGCTACATGGAAAGAGGTTTGGAAGTAAGAAAACTGGGGGAAATGGAAGAGATTGCAGCCTGGACTTGAAAAAGAAGGTGAGAAAGTCACATTGAGACAAAGATAGAGAGGAGGAGAGATAGAGAAGGAAGTGAGAATCATGGTCTTGATCAGAAAGACCTATAGTTGTTATCTCAACAGCACGACATCAGTTCAGCTGGGCCCCAAGAGCAACAACACCCTCATCAGCTGATTCTCCAGTGCAGCTGGCAGTCACAAAAAAGAAACAGTTAAAACATGCATTTCCAGATGTGTGTGGCGGTTCAATAATTCCACGTTAGTGTATATTAATCCTTTCTGGAAATTGGCATTAACTCAGCTTTAGCACCAGTTTAAATAAACACATCAGCACTGAGAGCAGGAGCTTCTTTGCATAACAGCTGCATATGGCATCTGCATCCTGGTTGTAGGTTCCCTGCACATTACCTCTGCAATGAGCTCCAGTTTCCCTCTTTACATTCAGCCGGACTCAGAATATTTCCTCCTTTTGCTGTCAGTGATGGGAAGAAAGATGCCATTGTAATTGCCAGTTGGCCTGCAGAGTAATGCCCTGTAATTGACAAAGATTGCTTAGCTGCGAGGAAGAAAGATACACTGATTAGGAGAGATCGTCTTTAATATTGCATTTAACCTGCACTCTTTTTTCCCCTTTTCTTTTCACCTGAGCCCTGTAAGGGATGTCTCACATTCTTTGCCATGGCATTTTTCTTTGAGGGAGAAAAAAAGAAGTGCAACAAGATCCACAAGGGGACACTTGGTTCCTTGGAGTAATTTCATTGAGTTAGGAGGCTTAAAAGCTTTAATATGGATATGTGTTGAACTATCCAAAAAAGAATGTGTTCCCCATCACATTTAATGTACCCTTTGACCCACCAATCCCAGAGGTGTCCAGGGCTTGTGTCATTTTTCATCTGTGCCCCAAATGAAGATCCAAGGATCAAGGTCAGATCCTTGGATCTTCATTATTCTTGTTCTTTTGCTTTTGCTCCTGATTTCAGGTTTGTGTTGCATTTTTTTTTCCTTGAGAATCACATTGACTCTTTTTTTAAAGAGCGCTTTAAAAAATTGCACCATTAGAAAATATATATATATGGGTTAAAATGCATTTTTCATGTTCTTTCATGCTCTATTGATTTTTTTTCTCTAGTTTTTCTTACAAAAGAAAGTTTTAATGCAGTTTTGAAAGAAAAAAAGTAGTCAGCAGTTGCTCCCTCCCCAAGAGTAAAAATACTGGACATCTTGCTTAGAAATGCAGCAGTATATATATCTAATGGGGATGGGATGTGGTGAGACCCCATTAGTCACCTGTAATACAACTCTTCTCACTACACACTATTTTAATAGCTACAGGGGACTTTTAACTCTCCACAGTTTTTAACTCTGCAGTAAAGTTTAAATGTCCTACAGGGAGTTTTTGATGTGCCTATGGGATGTTCAATCTGAAGACAGAATAATTGTGTCTAAAAACTGACACTACCTAGAGAATAAGTATTTATCTCTCTCCCATCCACATACCTGCTTGTCTATCTCTCTATGAATGAAAGGTCATATGGCAGAATGGAAAAGCACTGAGTTCAAAGCCAGGAGTATCCAGATTTTAATCACAGCTCTGAGACCTAGGACAAGTCACCTCTACCTCTCTGCGTCTAGGTCCCATCATCTGTGAAATGAGAAGCTTTGACTGTGTCTCTAAGGGGAAACCCAGCCTTGATATACTACAACTGTTTTGCACCTATTATATTAATATTCCCCTTTCTCATGCATTAAAAAATGTGAATGATAGATTCAAGATTTCTGTTATTGCATACTACTGTCTGTCACTTTCTCAGTTAAATTGTTTTTGTCATGCTTGTGTCTTTATATTCTGTCTGTACCCAGATATATTTTAGTAACAATTCAACCAAGTTTTCACCCTGTTCAAAGTTGTACTTGCACATACATGAGTTTTGCTAACCAGATGAAGTTGATAAATTGGGATAACTTTCTAAATAAGCCAAGTCAAAAATGCTATCATCTTAGTCAATTGATGCTGAAATTACTTTAACTCTAAATAGAATCTACTGTATTTTTGGGGGTAGACCTCGATGCAGATAGGGAAGTTGGGAAGAGAGGCGAACGGAAGAGAGAGAGACTTTCTGTTGCAGGACTGAAATGCTTCACCGTAGACTGCTTGGGTTTCTGCCCATTCAGACTCACATTTGACTCAAATGTACAGAAGCCATGGGGAAAATACATGCATGTATGAAAGCTCCCTTTCTTGTCTGAGTCCAGTTCCAGGTGTAATTCAACTCTTGGCTGGCTGTCTAGGAAAGAGGATTCTTCTCACCAGTGGATCCATGCTGCTGCTGTGAGCTAAGAAGCATGACAGTGCTTCTTCTCAATCAATGGTCTCTTAACAGAGCTGGACGTCTGCTCGGCTTCCCCTCTTCCCAGTTAGAACATCTGTCAGGCCTCCTCTCTGCCCAGCAAGGGGTCGCCAGCCCTGCCTTGGCAAGTGCCACAATCAACCTTCATGCTTCTGCACACCTGAGCAGCCCTCACTTCTTCCTTATCTTTGTTCTTTTTTTCTGCAACTTTTTTTCATATCATTTCAGTGTTTGTCTGTCTTATAAGTTTCTGCAGTCTACATTGGGAGTTATCAATTATGAAATAGTTTGGCTTCATGAATAAGACATGCCTTTATTCATTAAAAAAAAAAAATGTGTGACCAGGCGCGGTGGCTCACACCTATAATCACAGCACTTTGGGAGGCTGAGGTGAGAGGATTGCCTGAGCCCAGGGGTTCGAGACCAGGCTGGACAACTTGGTGAGACCTCATTTTTACAATAAATCAAGAAAAATTAGTTGGGAGTGGTGGCACATGCCTGTAGTTCTAGCTATTTGGAAGGCTGAGGCAGAAGAGTAGTCTGAGCTCAGCAGGTCGAGACTGCAGTGGCCGTGAGCATGACACTGCATTCCAATCTGGGTGACAGAGTGAGACTTTGACTCAAAAAAAAAAAGATATATGAGTATGTACTGTGAGTCAAGCACTAGGATAGGTGTGTAGGCGCAAAAACGTACAAGGACATCATCGTGTGTCCAATCTGGCCAGCTATGTGGTTTATTTCCCCGGAGGGTGATGTAGGATTACATCATCCAGTTGGTCACAAAGTATCTTTTTACCACACTGATGCCCCTTCTACACATTTTTTTCTATTCTCCAGTTCATGCCTTTAGGTTGGGAAACAGTCCAGAGATCCTTGCATTCAACAGATCTATTTCTTCCTGGACCGCACCTCTGCAGGCCAGCCATAGCAAATCTTGGCCAGTAGAGAGAACTTGCCAAAGCTTATTCTTGAGACCTCATTGAGAGAAAACATCTGAGCTATATTTCAGTTGTCTACTGTGCCAGTTGTTTGGGGGCCATAAAGTTCTGAAGGGTCGACAGAAGATTGAAGGCACTTTGAAGTGATTGTTTCCAACATAAGGTCACCTCAAACATCCCCCATGCGTCTCTCCCATCACCAAAGTCAAGCAGTGCCATGCTGTTTTCCCTACCTCCAGGGAACCCGAGATTCAATTTCAGTTTCACCTCCAAGCCTTTTCCTGTTTCTAGCATCTTATGATATAAGCACATGCTTTCTCATGGGATGCCATGTTTTCCCTCAAAGTATTCATTTCATTAACGATCACACTGTGTTATTATGTTTCCCTGTACTATTCTATAGATCATTTTTATTATGTAGATACAAACTCTTTGATATTGTAATTGTGAAGTACATATTACGAAGACAAATGCATTGGGCATAATGAGAATGGATTGCCAATAAAAGTTGAAGAACAGTGAACTGTTTTTAAAAGCTAGCCCTTATCCAGAGCACTGTCACTTTGAATGCTCAGTGGAAAGGCCCCTGGATGGAAGTAGCTTATTTTTAGTCTAATGTTGATAAAGGTTTGACTTTGGTAGCATCTTAATTATCTGATAAAAGCCAGACGCCTCTGCCTTGCTCACCTCTAATGTCTAATGCCTTCTGCTGACATTAAAATTATTGCCACGACTCCAGAGAGAAAAACGAGAGATAGCGGCATTGCATTTCCGAAATGTGAATTAGAGTTTAAAGAGTCACTTGGTTTTGTTTAAACAAATTACAAAAATAATGGGTTGCCCTTAAAAGGTCTGTTTCATATATTGTTATCCTTCACTTGTGACACGCTTGACAGTGTCATTACCTGTATTATGTGTCCCATTTGTTGCTAGGGGAGAAGAGTGATTTCTGGGGGGGGGGGGGTCTCACTGGTGCTTTTTCATTTTGTCCCTGTTCCTGAAGAACAGAGAGAGGACAAAGGGGAAGTGAGCCAATGGTCTTATGCCCTGAGCACTGGGTCATACATGCAGGGTTGATTGATTGATTGATTGACATAAATTTGCCACCTCTGCATTCAGACAGGGTTAGAGGAATGTGAAAGGGGCCCCCAAATTGAGATGGCGGGACCCCCGAAGGACAGTGGGTGTTCCTAGACATAGGAAGGGAATGAGTGGAGCAGACATAAACCTTTGCCGGTGTAGGGGCCGTGAGACACGGAGAAGCTTGACATAGACGCGGTGCTTGGCTGTGTGACCTTACTCAGGTCACCTCACCTCTCTGGACCTCTATGTCTTACTTCTCCTTTAACATTTTGTGAGCCTCTTGGGGTTGGAAGCTAGGCAGCTAGAATTCCAAGCACAGCCAACTGGGACTCTTAACTCTGAAAAATCTCCCCTCTCTAAAAGAAAATGTGCCAGTTTAAGTATTTGAGGAAACATTTTGAAGGGTTGACCCAGTTCCCACATTAAGAAAATAATGCCCAGGCCCATATGGCTAATTCCTTCCCAAACTGTTTGTTTGCCATCATGCCAACCTACCCTGAAAATAAAGCGTCTAGTCGAGTTTCAGAATCCAAATGGCACAGAATGCAAATGAGCGAGATAATGGTGAAAAGTACATTTACTTTGAGAATTCTTCCGGGTGCAGTCATCAGCGGCAGAGGCGCCGGCAGTGTTGATTTTTAAACTACGCTGCTTCGTGATTCGAGCTTGTAATTTTTACCCTGAATAAGAGGTACCTTTTGTTGCAAGGCTTTTCCCGCTCCATTCTTTAACTTTTCTGCTTTGGCAAGCACCTACCCTTGCTGGTAAGCATGGCCAGAGATCAGAATTCCCAGGATTTTCTATTGTGTCTCAAGGAAAAGAACTTTTGGCCCCGCTCCAGACCATGGCCAAGGCCCGGGAAAGTTAGGAGAGTTGCCAAGACCAGATAGCTATCTATCTGATGCCAGTGGGGAATGAGAAGGAAATGCAGGCTTGGCAAATGCAACTTCAGGCCAGAGGATGTCATTTAAGTGATGGTTGGGATTAGGTACCCTTGTATCACTTTAATACATCAGATCTACACAGAAAGGGGAGATTCAAAGCTGTGGGCATCATTGGGTTAATCTTGATGGTGCAGGCCACCAGGCTGGAGAGATAGGACTCCTTAGAGGAACCTTTTGTAATGGGGGAGGTGGAGGTAGAAGGCAGTCAAATGCCCCAATTTATAGCCTTGTTGATTTTAATTAACCTTATAATTTTATACTTTGGTGTTCTTATATACTAGGTAGACAGTTTTACTGCTTCTTTGCTTGAAAAAGCATTTTTGTCTGAGCTCCCAGGTAGCCAAATTAGAGATACCATTACCTGGTGTGTGGATAAGGCTGAACAGGTGCTTGGACCCCTACTGACCTGGACACGCCTGTTCCTTGTGGACGTGAAGGTGTCCCGGGGGCCTGTGTGCTGGATGTGACTCACCCACTCCTCTACTTAGCTTTCAATACGTTGGAAAATAATTTTTCATAGGCTGGTAATTATATAAAAATTGCTTTTGCTTTAAACAAGAATTATGCTTGAAGAAAAATGCACAGAGGGAATCATTAATTTTGAATAAAAGCACGTACTTTCCTGTAGCCAACAGGGGAGGGAAATGTGAAACTGGTGTTTTCTACAAACAGCCTTCGTCACTCCCCAATCTATTTGCTTGATCTATTATCCAGTCACCTGCAAAGTTGAATGTCTTGTTTGGCCTGAATCTGACTTTTATTCTTTTCCCTCTACCTATTTTTTAAGGACTGTGTTATATGCATACCTCAGCCTTCATTTGCATCACATTAAAGTAAAACATTTTAAATTTCTTCACAGCAGAAGTAAATCTGACAGACTTTATGAAGCTATTATACCTGCAGGTATTTTATACTTTTAAAATACATTCTTGTCAAGCTATCTTAATTATATTATTATATGTACTTTTGAACTTATATTCACTATTCCATGATATATTACACTTTTGACAGAGTCGTCCTAAAAAGCTACAATTTATATCGAAGTTCTTTGGCTGAACAAAGATGTATCTGTTATGGTTCTGGGGCAATTTGTTAACTTCCATGCTGGAATGCATAGCCATAGTCGTAGCGGTTGAGGGAGCAAGCTGCTTTCATTTTCCATCCAAGTGATTATGGGAGGAGGGTCTGACATCCAGGCTGGTCAGCACTTAGATGCCCGGGAGGCTTGCTCCTGGAGTTATGCTGCCATCCAAACCCCAGTTGTCCCTGGGGTATTATTCAGCACACAGAAAATGGAGAGCTGATCAGTATCTAATTTACTCCCTCATTCATATTCAGCACCATTCAACACGGAGCAGGAAAGTGCCCACACTCACAGAGTTGAAAACAAGGTTGGGGAGGGTGAGGGGAGAGAGAGAGACAGAAATGCCAGACACTCTGGAAAACTTCAAAGGTAGTCAGGCCTGAGGTCCTTGAGGGACTGTTTCCTGTAGCTACTTTCTGCAGTAAGTCTTATTGAAAAGTGCACTTATTGAACTGTGGTCCAATAGGGGGATATCTTGCATCACTCCTGGTCATGCCTCCTCTTCCGTACCCAGAGGCAGGGTGTCCTAGGGATGCAAGCCACAGGAATGCTGGCACTGGGAGGAAGGGTCTTTGTTCACTGGTGTCTCTGGTGTTCAGGCCCTTGATGGGATGTGTCCTGTGAAAGCAGGGCTGGTTTCCATTCAAGACACACGTGACCCTGTCTCTCGGGTCTTTTTGACGGCTCCTCTCTTCCACTCATTAACATGGAGGTGCTTAAGCAAATACTGCAGCGGATTCCTGCTTCTTTGAGAGAGAAGCTGGTACAGATAGCCAAAAGGGCCCTTTTCCCCTCTAATAATCCAGGTTCTCTCATAGCAAGTTTACAGGGTCACTCAGCTCAAAACAGGAGAATAATTATTTTAAGCTTTATTCAGTAGCCTCATTTCTTCTTTTGGATAGAAGGTTTTTATTCTCTTCTTTTTCATGGTTTCAGAAACTCCGTGAAGTATGGAAGAATCTCATCTGTATCTGGAACAGTTGAAGTTTCAGGGAGGGTGTACTACTTACCCAAAGTCACACAGTATAATGTGGCATGAAACTGGACCTAAACAATCCAGCATGCCTGCCTTTTGTGCCAAGAGCCTCCCTCTGAATATTCTCTCAGAGGTGGCCCTCCATGTCCCTCTCCCATCAGACTTGCGGTCCTTTATAAATGGTGGAGGATGTCGCCTGTTTTGCTTATTCTTCCTTCCAAAGTCAGAGCAGACAGTGGTGTGCTCAGCCTGCCCTGAGTGGCAGTGCACAGCTGTTTGCGGGATGTATTACTTCCGAAGAGTCCATTTGGACTGTTTGAGGCATCATCTGCTCCTTTTAGCAAAGAGGACTCCATGGATGCTCTTGATGTCTGCCCCTGGCTCCAGAGCCCATGCCAAGCCAGTTTCCAGGGCCTGGACAGGCCTGCTTATCTGGAGGAATGAGCTTCATGCCCCTTGGGGCCAAGTCAAACAGTTTTGGTCTGGTTTCTCTCTGAAGTAGAAAAAAAAAGTTCATTGCCATGTGCAGGGAACGTACTTCCCAGGTCTCACCACACCATGGTGGGTCTGAATCTACCTCGGAGGTAAGGAGGCTATACAAAAAGATGGCAGCTGTGAGCAGAATTGGAAGAGAGGTCGGAGAAAGCGTCTGTCCATGCAATTTGGGGACTGCCAAGCCTGGCATGTTGAGGGCATATGGAGCCAGGAGAGGCCACTGGGAGGGGTGATATGACCAGGTCACAAGGCTGCATTCTTTTGGGTTGTTTGCCTCTCACAAGGTCCCACCTTCTGGAAACTTGCAGCTCTAAGGGCCAGGGATGGAAGTCTCAAGGAGAACTCGCCACCTTTTGGCTAGCTTTCTGGTTTGGACCCAGCATCTCTGAGTGGGTCCACTTGACTGCACGGGCCTCCAGCCAGCCACAACACCGGAATCCAGTCTGGCTCTGGTGCTGTCTTTCATAATTATATCCATGGCATTCGCCAGCTGTCCTCTGGATGGATGTTGGAGGGGATGGCGTGGGTAGCCTTGGCATCTGGAGGTGGGTCCAGTGTGGGTCCTGGCAGCATATGGGTCTGGGGCAAAGAGGACATGGGCTGTGACTTTAGACTATGGACAGGAGCCCTGGCCCCAGACATTACCTCCCCATACCCCACAGTCACCCACACTTACTACTGCTTGTTATCCATCATACTCTCAGGTCCCCATTTCAAAGGAGGTACTGATGGCTCACGAACCTGAGGAGCTTTACCCAAGGTTAGAGAACTGTTTAGGGACCTTTGAAATGAATTGCAGAAAGTACACTTGTAAGACCCCTTGAAAGGTCACTCAGAGGTGGTACAACAGGATAAATAAATAATGAACCTATTACAAGGCACCAGTGAACCATTGTGGTGTTGAGAACTGAACATTATTGCTTTGGAAGCCAAAAAGGCATGGAAAACCAGGTCAGATTATCTTGCCTCTGGACAGAGGGATGTTTTCTTCTGCTTGACTTGATCCAATTCAAAGATGACTCATCAAATACCCATTCTATGGAAGAGTCTTACAGTAAAGACTCAGTGTGACACAGCCTCTGCTTTCAAGGACGTTGCAATCCTAGTTGGGAGTGGGGTAAAATAGGGGGTAAGTCAAACCCCATGATGAGTGTGCCCTGAAGAGCATCCAGCCAGCTCCCTGAAAACATGGACAACCCTTCAGCACTAGGAGTCTAGATGCTGGAGTGGGTGACCTGGTTTACCATACCAAGCAAAGCCCATTTGGACAATTTGGGGAATTTATCTATTATAAAATAGGCATCTCTCTATAACTATAAGAGACTACAATGTCTTACTTTGGGTTTCCCCAGATTCCAGTGACAGTAGTTTATGTGGGAGGTGATCCCTGGAGATGCTGCAGGAGAGTGGAAAGGAACATAGTAGGGAAAGATGACCAGCCACGAGCTCCTTATCCAGCGAGTCATCACTGTGGCAGCCAGACTTCATTTTGTTCAGCAGCGGTCCCCAACCTTTTTGGCATCAGGGACCAGTTTCGTGAAAGACTATTTTTCCACTGACAGGGAGTTGTGGGGGGTGAGATCATCGTGCATTAGATTATCATAAGGAGCATGCAACCTAAACCCTTCACATGTGTGGTTCACAATAGGGTCCCTGCTCCTATGAGAATCTAAAACAGCTGCTGATCTGACAGGAGGCGGAGCTTCACTCGCCCACCACTCACCTGTTGTGTGCAGCCCAATTCCTAACAGACCATAGACCAGTACCGGTCCACGGCCCAGGGGTTGGGGACTCCTGCTGAACAGGACAGACCTCAGAGTCACACACCCCCCCACCCCCACCAAGAGACAAGGAAGCAAGGTGTTCATCCCCCACACCCCTATTTGTAAATGGCTGAGGGATGCATCTGGGATATTAACTCTCCAAGGCTACTACTACCTTGCCCTGCTAGAAGAAAGCTCTCAGGCAGAGGGTCACCCATGTTCACCAAAGTAGCTTTCTGTGTGTACATGCAATAGACTGAATGTTTATGTCCCCCAAAATTCATATGCTATAACCTAGTCCTCAAGATGATGGCACTAGGATGTAGAGGTGATTAGGTCATGAGGGTAGAGCCCTCGTGAATGGGATTAGTGCCCTTATAAAAGAGACCTCAGAGAGATCCCTTGCCCCTTCCATCAGGTGAGGAGACAGCCAGAAAGTGCCATTTATGAACAAGGAAGCCAGTCCCTCTCCAGACACCAAATCTGCCAGTGCTTTGAGCTTCCAGCCTCCAAAATTGTGAGAAATAAATGTCTGTTGTTTGTAAGCCACCCAGTCTATGGCATTCCATTGTAGCAGCCCCAGATGGACTGCTAGTGGAGTTGAATGCTGCTAAGAAGATAAGGAAGGGCACTAACAGCAACAAAGACAAGAACCAATCATTATCAGACTTTCCCTGCGTGTAAAATTTCCTCTTATACTATTCTGTGCTCTTTTACTTTACCCTCCTGACCAGCCCGTACGAAAGACTGGGCAAGCATCATAGCTTGGCAGCCACAGTGAATAGTGGAAAAGAATCAACAAACTCCAGCCCCACCACTACACAGTCACTAAAGAGGGACAGCGATGAATCAGGGTTAAGTTTTTCTTTTTGTTTTTTTGTTTTGTTTTGTTTTCTTATAACTGGGCCCTTCCCTTTCTCTCTACTTAGGGTGATGGGACCCATCCTCAAAGCTCCACTGGCCTCACCCTCTCTTACAGCTCTCCACAGCCACACTGATGACCCACATTGATCTATGGGGCCACCTAATGCCCCTTAACCAGGCTTCGTACCACACAGCCAAGCCCTCATTGGGGGCTGCCTTGCTCTGCTCTCTGTTGCATCTGAGCTCTGCCACCATCAAGACAGCAAGGCTTTTCATTCTATCCTGTCTTCTGTGTGTCTGGCATCTTGAGGAGGGTCCAGTGTGGGCCCTGGAAGATTATGAGGCTGGAACAGAGAGGATATGGCTGTGACTTTAGACCATGGGCAGAAGCCCTGCCCCCAGACATAACACCTGTGCCCCATACCTCCCATAGCACATGCTTAATAGACATCTGGTTGATAGTAACATGCTTAATAGACATCTGAATGATTAATTTAAAGTAGTCCAATATGAGTCTCTCCTAAAGAGAAACTGGTTATGCTGTCTGACTCTCACCTGCCAGTCTTCCTTAAGAGCTGTATTACTTAGACTTTTCCAGTCTAAGAGAAGAGAGAGACGTGCCCAAGTCCGAAAGCTGTCTGGCCAATCAATGAATGATCAAGTTTATATTGAATGCCTTTTGCATGTCTAGCTCTGAGGTTAGGTGCTGTAGGGGATACAGATATATAAGACATGTGTGGCATCCTTGGGGAGTCCACAGTTTTATTGCGGAACTAAACTCAAACCTAAAAATCAATTACCTTAGAAGTAATACTGGACTGAGAGGCTGTAAAAATAGCTGTTAAAGGCTCATAAAAAAAGCAGAAAGTCTGGTTCAGATTCTGGCCAGCTCATATCCTGGCTGAATGTAGCTTTAAATAAGTACCCAAGAGAGGCAAAGCCTCCATTTCCCCCACCTGGAAGTACTAATAGCACATCCTGATGGGGCATGGCCCTCAGTAGTCACTCAATGAAATGTATTAGTGTCATTATCTACTGCTAGTGTTATCTATTATCTGGTTTGAATCACTGATGACTTGGAAGTTTGGGGAAGTGATAAGCAAAAAGGGTTGACTTAGTAATCATAGAAGCACTGGGTGTTGGATTGGTCCTTGAAAGGGTTTTGGAAATGGGAGAGAGCATAAGGAGCATTCCAGGCTGGAGGATCACCAGATGGGAAGCTTAATGGCTAAGGCATGCAGCGACAGCACCTCGAGGCTCCAGGACCCACTGGCGTTCTGGCATGTGGGAAGAGAATTGGTGACTAGGGTCCTAAAGATATGCTGTGACTGGCAAGGAGCAACTTGATTTACCTTGAGGAAAGGTTCTAAGTTATGAACAGGAGCCCGGCCCCCAGACAAAATCCCTGTGCCCCATACCCACCATAATACATGCTTAATAGACATCTGGTTGACAGTGAGGATGACAATGTGGTTTTGAGAAGGTAATTCTTATGGGGTGCAGGATGGATCTAAGTGCAAGGACCTGGGAATGAGGAGACCACACACGGCTTATGAGGAAGCACTGGTTCTGCCTGGCCAGGTCAGGTGGAAAGGGAAGCAACAGCTCTCTGCAAGACATAAACCACTTTCCTCTCATCTTTTTTCTTCCTAAATGCTGGGGAATCACTGGCTTTTCCACAGTGTTTAGACAAGGAAGAAAAGCCAGATCACCTCCCTCCCCCATCATTCTCCACAGATCCCAGTCCAAGTACACAATGGAAGCATACATATTTCTCTTTCTTCTCCTTTTGTGTTCCAAAGACAGACTGACATTGGCAAATCACTGCAGCAGACTTTAAATGATGTATGAAATGAAAAATCCCTTCCTTGTGTATTGGGAGCCTCCTGCCTAGAAATGGGTTGTCTCTACTGAGCTGGCTACTGTATTATTCAACTCAGAGGAGGCAGCCAGAAACTCAGTGGAGGTGAAAAGCTTGAGATCACAAAGAAAAACAAAGTTAAAATTAAAAAAAAGAAAAAATATGTACTAACGCATATACAAGTCTTTTTCCTTGGCTCTCACTTTTTAAAAAAATTTCTACTGAAGTTTTTTGGAAAGGAAAACTTTTTTCGGTACATCTTTTTACGTTTTTCTCCCACCCGAGTCCCTGCTCTCGTTGCTTAACTTCATCAATAGAAACAAAGATTTTGCCAAACCCTTCAGGGTCCTGTACAATTGCTAGTATTCCTGAATGCTTCTCATTGACCGTCTGTTGTTTGATCTCATCCTTGTAGACAGTTCAGGATGTCCACTGGTGGACAAAGTGTGACAGACCTTCATGATGGCCTTGCCCACTTCAACTTCCCACCCCATGGGATTCCTCTGCAGTGGCCCTTCAGGGTGTACAGGTGTACAGAGGTTGTTGCTTCGATAACCCGAGTCTGCTTTAAGAAGCCCACCTGGCCTGTGCCACAGTATCTGCTGATCCCAGACTAAACACATCAATGACCCACTCTGCAAACTCCATCAGTACAGAAAGCAGCAGGCAGCCTCGACTCAGAGCAGCCGCCTCCTGCACATCAGACTGAGCTACAAATAGACTGAGAGCCTTCTTAGTCTGCAGGGAGGGCGAGCTTGGTCAATTTGCTTTTAGCCGATGAAATAATCATTGACGTTTAGACAGACTTCTAATCTTGGCTCAGAACAGTCAAGAGGCATTTCAGCTACAGATGGTAAATGGGTTCATACAGGGATATATTTAGTAATGCGGCCTGGGGCCAGAAGAGAAAGAGGCCTTGGGATCCAGGAAACTGGTGGGAGCTGGAGGCACCTCAGTGCCCAGAGGCGAGTCACGTAATTCCCTGAGCCGTACCCCAAACCCCCCTAGGTGTGTGTCCTGGGCTTATGCACAGGCGCTTGCAGGGAGGGGCCAGGAGGAGCACTGTGCTAGGCTCCAGGCATGGAATCACCAATGGGACATGCCCTCTGGGGCTGTCCACACCCAAGGCCAGTAGGAAAACAGGCGGGTGAGCAGAAGATGGTGGGTGAGCCATGCAGGCAGGACATGTGGTATCTGCAGTGGTGGAGAAGGACAGTTCAGAGGAGCTCCTGCTACCTGAATTTGAACTGTAGCTCCCCCAGCTTTAGTGGCATGCCCTCAAGGCAACTTATTTCCCCTCTGTTCCTCAGTTTCCTCAACTGTAAACAAAGGTAATTCTATACCAAACATATAGGCTTATGGTGAGAGACAAATACATGTAAAGTCCGTACTCCAATTCAGCCTAGGTTTCTCTTTCTTATCTGGAGAAGACCAAACAAGTTGATATCTAATTCAGAGTGGAGTCTATGGACATGGAGTCCACCCAAAGCCCATTCATACATAGCTCAAGTCTTTTATTTGCTTCCAAAAGGCGAGGGGCAATTAAACTTCCCAGAGAATAGGAACTGTAGAACTATGCCTCTGCACTTATCTCCAACGTGTGACTGTCACATGTCTTCACGTCCAGGCAGAGTACTGTGGTCCTCCTGTTCCCACACCTGCCTTTCTCCAAGTTTCACAGAGAATCAGGAAGTAATGTTGCTTCATTATCAGCATCCTTTGGAAGCCACTGTACCCTCATGCAAGAGACAGCGATCCTGGGATGGATTGGGAGACCGGGTTTGAGATTGGGCATTACAAGTTTCTTGCCAGGGTTCAGTTTCCTTATCCCTAAAATGGGAATAATAACTTCACTTTCTCCACTTCACATGAAAAATAGATGAGGGAAGGCTATTACAAACTACAATATCTTTTGTGCTTTATGACATATATTGTCTGGTCAGACCCTTTCTTCAGCCAAGTATTCAGCTTCAAGCAGGATGACCAGGGAGGGAGCAGGGGAAGCAAAACAGTACCCATTTCACCATCAAAGTCTTCTGAACAAACCTGACCAGCAGTGGATTAACACATGGTACAACCAAGTAGCAGAGGTCCCCATGGAACTTGCTCTTAGTCCCTTGACTCCAGGAGAGCTTTGGCAACCTGTCAAGCCCTGCAGCTTCCCTTTGTTATATGAGCTTTGGCATGGAAGAGGCAGCGTGGTGGAACAGCAGCTACTTTGGGTTCACCTGAAAACTCAACTTTAAGTGACATCAAAGGTTTGAGTTTAACTGATTCTGTTTTTCTCTGTCTCCCCACATTCAAACACACATCCTTACACCCACACCCACGCAGCCCCTTTTTCATTCACACTCCTAGAACTTTGACTTGGGCTGCACTGTCTTTTCCTGGGCATCTAGGTAGAGGAGGCTGAGATCCCAGCACAGAGCAGCAGCTGAGCAGTCCTCCAGTTATCTCCCCAGGGTGGTACATTCCATACCAGCAGCCCAGGTACTGCAGAAACACCTCCGTACTGTGTTCCACACTTTCATGTGGGGAAGAAGACTGCAAGGCCGTGGCAGCCAGCCATCAGCAGGAGTTGCTGACAGCCCTTCAGACAGGAGGGAGAGAACAGGAAAGGATGGGCCAGTCCCTAACCATCACACTTCCTAAGCCTTGAATTAACGCCTTGTCACTCACAGCTCCGGTCTCCCAGCGCTGGCTGTCATGACCATGGAGCAGGTGTGATGCTCAGGCTCTCTGTGGTCAGAGAGCCACTGTGAGAAACTGCCAGCAAAGCTTCCACTCTACTCTGCCCACTTCTCAAATGCCTGGCAGTGTAGACTGGGCCTCAAGGGTCTACACTGTCAAATGTATCACTCTCTGGCAGGTTGATTTCTCTGTACCTGTTCTGTCTCTTAGCATCATAGAATGCCAGAACTGGAAGGGACCTTCGGAATTATGGACGGAATAATGAGGCCCGATGGAGTTAGGGTGGATGGTGGGAGCAGTCGAGCAGTCGATAGTGACTGGGGAAGCCGGGTGCCCTGCCTCCTGCTGCAGTGCTCATTCTGTTGCTGCAGCATGGAGAGCAGTGAACCTCTTCACTCATCAGCACTGCTCAGAGGGACAGGGGCTAAGAGTCCTCTTTCCAAGCCTGCCGCCCGTGTGCCCATGAATGTAAGCTAGCACACCTGGTATCCACTCAGATGGATTCAGACATACCCAGCAGAGGAAAAGCAGCTCCCAGGGGGAATGGAGTTTTTGTCAATACCCACAGCAAAGGGCTGGCTTGATTTCCAGTAAGAGTCAGTGAAGCTGGGAAAATTACTCATTACAATTTTATTGATATTCACTTCACTCTGCAAATGACATGGGATGGTTCTGACAGGATGTCTTAATGGGACTGGCTGAGAATCCATTTGGGTGGATGTGGGTTAATGGGGCTGAAGAGACTAAAGGGTTCAACTGCATCGGCCCTCTATCATCGGGAGCAAAACAACTGTAGAGTACCTAGCATGATGCTAGGGAGAGAGCCGCTGCTCAGGGAATTTTCAGGTGTCTTCTTTTCCATTGCCTCCCTCCATCTCCTGGACAGCATGTGGGCTTGTTCCTCAGGGCTGCGCCTTGCTCACTGCTAAGAAGACTGCCCCTCTCCATGCCCACATGCCCACGAGCTGTGCCCATGAGCACTCAACTAGTCTGATGTGAAAGGCTTAGAAACAGGTGTCTAAAGCCTCATCTTCTGCAGGGAGATTTCTTATACCTGGTACAGTTCACATGCTCCCAGACATCCCTGGCTACCTGTTAGACGACTAGCCCCACGGAAACAATCCGTCTACACTCAACTCCAAATCCATGCAGAGAAAGAATTCATGACCACTAAATGTGGATTTTCTTGACTACCAGATAAAACTCCAACATGTAAGCATAATTTGGGTAGCTTTCTGTAATTTACAAAGGATTTTCACATATATCATTTCTTTTTATTGTCACTGATACCCTGTGAAATAAGTAGGGCCAGGGATTTTTTGTGTGTGAATTTTCTATATTGGTCATTTGTTGCCTGTTTTCACACTCAGACCCATTCCCCACCCTTCCCTGCAAACTCCATTTCCCAGACTGCCTGGCCAACTGGCTACTAGTAGATTTAGCCAATGGGAGGCATTTTTAAGGGATCAGAGCAGGGGAGAGGTAGATCATTACATCCCACTGTCTCTGCTCTGGGTGGCCTTAAGGTAGTGGTTGTGTCTCCTTGGTGGTGCCTGTTCCTGCAGGGTGGACTTGACTCCTGAGTTCAGGGAATAGCACCTCCTTCCCTTGTGTCTCTTATACCAGACAACTGGCTGTCTACTGTTGCTAACTTTTGGGCCACCTCACCATCCCCTTGTAGACCCACACGGGCTCTGTTTTCCTGCCTGCAGCCTGAATGATACGTTCCCGGAAACGATGAAACCAAGCCTCCAAAAAGGTAAATTAATTTGCCCAGGGCAACTCAACTACAGAAAAGCATGTTTTTAGCACAAAACAAGTTTTCAAGCTTCCAGAACCTTGCCCTTTCCTCCACCCATGTAAGAAGAAAAAAAATCAGTACCCAAATCAATATCCATCTAGAAAACCCAGAGAGAAAATCCACAGATGCAGAGCAAGGGAGCACAGAGGAGGGGACATTTTTTACAGCTGGAAGCACCAGTGAAGACTTTGTAGAAGAGGTGGCATTTAAGCAGGGTAGGAGGAAAAGTACTGCAGTTGGTGCGAAGGAAGTAGTATTTCTTAAACTGCAGAAAAGGATAGCGCGTAGAATCACTAAACTTTCTAAATGTCCACGGGTGCTGTTCTGCATTTGTACCCCTGCCTGTTCCTTGTGACTTCCAAAGGTCTCATACTCTTTCCCTTGGACCAGGGCAGCAGCCTCCTCACTAGTCTGCCTATTTGTTCTCCACCCTGCTATTGGGAAGATACTATAAAAACAAACAGCCCACCAAGCCCTCTTCCTGTCTGAAGATCTTCCGAGAAACCCATGTTGCTTATAGAGTAGGTCCCAATTCCTGAGCCCTGGATCCAAGGTCCTTGGTGACCTGACCCTCTGCCTCCATGCAGCCACTTGTCTGGCCACACCCAGAGCACTACATCATGAGTAGGTCACACACTTCTCATTTGCTCAAACTCTTCCCTCCTCCTGGAATGCCCTTCCTCCTTTCTTCGTGCAGCAAATTCCTTCCCAACATCTGAAGCTCTTTAATGTCACTTTCATAACCGTCCCCAGTTCTTCTGCCCGAAACCTAAATAAAGGTACCCTTCTCTGTGCACCCAGACCCGTTGCCCACACTTTTATTAAATTTTATCAAATTGTCATGTCATGTATTTCCGTATCAGTCCCTAACCTCTGGGAGCTCACAGCTTGGTGTGGAAGGTCTTGTCTTGCACATTCCCAACACCAATCACCAGGTGACTGGCACCTCATAAAGGCTCGTTGCATGTTTGTTGTGTTGAAATTAATTCCAATGTCATCTGCCATCCTGATTTCCTTACCTTCCTTACTCCCTTCCTGAATTCCTCCTTCTTAAACTATCAGTCAAAAATGTCTCTGTCCCTTTCAGACTAGACTGTGCTGGGCTTTCTCAGGAGTGTGTGTGCAGCCAGGTGATAAGAATGCCAAGTTACAGGTGACACAAACACAGCTTTATTTTGGACTGTGCTTCTCATACAGTGGTACGTTGCAGAGTTAAATACAGCCATGAAGGTAAATCATAGCAGGAAAAAACTAAATTATGAAGAAAATTCCAGAGAAGAAAAAAATTGTTTTCAATGGAGATATGTGGAGACAGAAAGGGGGGTAAGGCAGGTAAGGAAGGTGATCTGTTGTGGGAAACAGAAAGAGCAAGACTCAGGTTAGGGTTGGTGCTGTAACAAACAATCTCAGCTGCCCCATGGCCTCTACTTCATCCTTCCTCTCTCCAAATCTGGTTCATCTGGAACTTGCTTTCTCCTCCTAGGTGCTGTATTTCATCTTAGGGAGAGACTTCTTTCTACAACTATGGTCCTTCTCTGGATGGAATTGTGGTTTTACCTTTAATACAATTAGATGTATGACATCTTGGCCAGAGTTTTAAGCCTTTCCCATGTATATTAATGTGTGTGGCTTCTCTCATTAGATTATGAATGAGTTCCTCAAACTCGGATGCCCTTTGCTCCCTCTTTTGTCTGGCTCCCTCCCATTCTTTGAGGCTGCTCTCCATCATCCAGTCTAATTATTTCTTTGTTTACAGAGAGGCTTATATAGCACCATGGTTAAATGTGTAGACTCTGGAACTTTTTGGTCTAGGCTCCAATCCAAACCCTGCTAAATGTTGCTCCGTGACCTTGAATAAGTTGTCATGGTCAGTTTCTTCATCATCTGGGGTTAATGATAGATGCACCTTCATGGGCCCATTGTGAGAATTGAATGAGCGACTGTATTCAATATTTGCCATTATTATCATTATTACTTTTCAACCACAGACAGCCTGTGTTCCTTTTCTCTTCCTTTCTTGAGGATCAGGGACAGGGATCTTTTTTTAGTGATATGTTGTAAAGTCTCCTTTACGCAAAGGTAGCTCAGTAGAGACCAACGGTTATCCTTGCAAAACTTCAAGAGTGATTTTATCTCAGCAGTTCACCAAGTCAATCTAAGGGAAACCAGGCACCCTATACATAACTAGAGTCCTCTCCCCTCATGGCTGACACCTGCATCCTAAGAGCTCCAGCCAGGATCAGTGCCGCAGTCTTGTTTAAACCATGCTTCCCTCCTGAATTTTTCTTTTCCCAGGAAAAAAACAGTCCCTTCTAGCAGCCAGACATCCAATTGAAGAATGTCCTGCCACTCCGACCATAAATAGCACTGTGACTGAGATGGCTTTGAGGACAATCTTTCCCTCAACATCTTTTTGCAGAAGACCCTGCATATTAGCTGTCTCTGCACAGACTTTTCAACACAACCAGTCTTGCCCCTCTTTCTTCTCAGAGCCCAGGCAGAAAACCACACACACACACACACACACACACACACACACACACACACCCCGTCACTGTTGCTGACCTCCTATGAGACCAAAGCCAAAATATACGTCTGCCTTGTGGATGACAGATGAGGATTCACATTTCACACTGGATGTGTGTGTGTGTGTGTGTGTGTGTGTGTGTGTGTGTGAAAGAGAGAGAGAGAGAGAGATTGCTAACCTCTTAGGAGGTCAGAACAGGGATTAATCTCTTTTGCTGATGACAAACAGCATCCAATGGCAAGCAGTATGCACCTTGCCACATCATCCCAGCCTTTCTACCCCTCCCACACACCCCATTCTCAGTACTGATGATGGATCTGTAGTGTATTAAGAGGGAAAATGCATTTGGCAGCACTAATGTCTGCTGTTTAAGTCCTATTGCTTCATCGAACCTGGCCTCTCATGATCGCATACTCTACAGCAGCCGTCAACGGGCTATGCATCGTCCTTCAAGGTTAATGAGAAAAAAACTCCTCTGGACAAGTCTAGTCTATATTTGTGTATTCCACTGCCATGACATGATAGCTGAAATGGACCAAATTGCTTCCCAGCATGAGCCCACAGTCATATTTCTCCAGCCTTCGTACATGAGGCTCCTGGCACGTTTGGCTGGGGTGGTTCCTGCGGTAAATGGGGCCCTGGCCAGGTGCCAGCATGTTAGAGTCGCATGTCTGTTGCTTCTTTCATCTGCAGCGTGCGCTCTGTGCCCTGTGGCTGTCTAGGGCAAGGCTAGGGCGCCAGCGCATGTTAATTTCCCTGAGGTGTATGTCTGTAGGGGATAGGGACATCCTCTGTGTCCCTACAGTCACCAGCTGTCCTCCTTTCATTCATATTCCAGGCAGCTAGAGGGCCCAACCTCATCCCTGCAGTCTGGAGACTCTCCTATCACACATATCTGCTGCCTTCTTTGGAATCAGGCAAGGTGAATCTGTCTACTCTGGGGTCTGGAAGACCTAAGTTCAAGTCCTGGAAATGCTGCTTCTGCTTCTGGGACGTCTGACCATGAAGGAAGTACCTGTCTCAGGTCAAATTCCCAAAGGCAGACACTCTGAGCAAGGATTCCTGTGCAAAAGTTCCCAGGAGAAACCAGAAAAGAGACAGGGAAGATGCCAGGCCAGGAGTGTAATTTTAAGAGACATCCCAGTCTCAGCTTAATCCTGCCAGGAAGCTCTAGGATATAATTTACAGCTTAGAGTGTATCAGACTCTAAGCAAATACTCATCCTCCCACAGCAATCATTGGCTAAATAAACTCAAGTACTTCCCTTTTTCCTCAAGTTGAAGCAGACAGGAGGGCAAAGCATCTCAGCTGACCCAAGGGCAGTAATGCACAGTTAGTCACAGCTGTGTACCTTAGAGGCAAAGCAACAGGTGAGTGTGGTGGGCACCCAGGACACCTGAAGAGATGGGCATGAGGGGCATGAGGAGAGTACGAATAGTGTCCCTTCTACACCTTAATCCCACTAAGCTTAATGTCCCTTCATGTAATCAGAGGGTACCAGTATGTAAACCATAAAGTTCATGTAAAAATAAAAGGGGGCCTCAAGTGCAAATGACTCCACATCTTGTAGGTGCCTATGAATGTGAGCACCTTCTTTTCCACATACCTATCAGCAGACATTTCCACTCAGCTGAGAAACTAAATGCTCATACTTAGAAAAATATTATCAGAAAATACTCAACATGCTAATAGTGACGATCTCTGGGTGATGAGATTATAAGTTATTTTCAACTTTAGACTTTTCTGATTTCTCTACCATGAGCAAGTATTATTTTTATGTTAAAAAGATACTTTAAAACAGCAAGGCTTAGAAAGATCAGTAGTTTAATTAAATGCTGTGAGAAAAAAAGTTTAAAGGCCATCTTGTCCTCACTTGTTCCCAGTTCCCACATCTAGATGCAGAGGCAAAATTGTGAGATAGACAGATTTTTATCTTTGGTTAATTTCTATCTTGGTTTGTATTTACATTTTAGCAAAGAGCTTGGTGGATACTGTGGTTTAAATAAAATTACACAGGTTCCCTTACTGTGGAATTTCTGAAAGCTTTTACTGCGTTAAAGTGCCTCATGACTCTCCTGGAGATAGTTCACAAAGTAGTCCCCAAACTAACTTAGGGGTGGACCCCTTTTTGCAAGGTGTATCTGAGGGACTTCAATCCCAGCAACCAACTTTGGGAAATATTAAGCTTAAGGTAAATGGAAGATAGGGCTTTCAGATACCCTTTCAGGAAATGTTTGGGGACAAAGACATCTTTTGATTCCTCCAAATCTCCTTATGTTGGCTCCTGCTGGGCCACAGGCCCTGTTTTCCTCCTGGCCCAAGGAAGTCCAGCCCTGTGAGAAGCTCTGATGGATAAGCCCAGAAGGCATAGAGATGAGAAAATGATTAGAGGGAAGAAAGCATGGCCATCATGTCAAGTCCAGTGTTAGACCTCACCTAAAGGCAGCCAGTTACAGAATTATCAAAGATAAGCCCACAGGACTAGAAAGGTTGGTGCTAGGACCTGCCTGGCAGTTAGAGCCTCAACCCTCAATAGGTCTACTACAAATGTTGGAACATAATGCTATTTTTCATGAAGTAGTTTTGAGTTGTAATACAGCAAATTTGGGGAAAAAAAGTTGCAAGTTTCTCTGAGAGCTGATATAACACCCTGGTAATAATGGAGTGTTTGGCTCCTGTGCCAGACTGCCCCTGGATTCACCTGCCTCCACCCTGCTCCCAGACCCTCGGCCCAGGCTGAGCATCTCTGTGCCTCAGACTCTCCATCTGTAGCATGGGCACTACTTAGATACAAGAAGGAATCTACATCTATGGAGAATTCTTTTAATGAGGGCCATGGCTAGTTATTCCAAGGAGAGAAAGAGATTGAAATGACTGCAGAAGAGAAAATGGAGCCTTTGTGCACTGTTGGTGGGAGTGTAAAATGGTGCAGCCACTGTTGAAAACAGTATAATGGTTCCTCAGTATAATTAAGCATGGACTTACCATATTATCCAGCTATTCCACTTAATATATATCCAAAATAATTGAAAGCAGAGACTTAAACAGATATTTGGATACCTGTGTTCCTGGCAACATTATTTACAAGTCAAAAGGTAGAAGCAACATAATAGTCCATCAATGGATGAATGAACAAAATGTGGTATATAATACAAAGGAATATTATTCAGCCTTAAAAAGGAAGGAAATTCCAACATATATAATAACATAAACAAAGAAGACATCATTCTGTGTGAAGTAAGCTAGATACAAAGAACAAATATTGTATGATTCCACTTGTATGGTGTACCTAGAGTAGGTTCATAGGACAGAAAATAAAATAGTTTGTCAAGGACTGAGGTAGTGGAGATGGGGAGATATCACTTAGCAAACACCAAGTTTCTAGAGATGCATGGTGGTGATGATTGCACAACATGAATGTACTTAATGCCATTGAACTATACAATAAAAAGTAGCTGCAATGATAAATTTTATGTTAGTATGTTTTAACACAATAAAAAAGAAGTATTGGCTGTTAAAGAGAAGAACAGAAATCTTAAAAAAGAAAAGAGAGAGAGACAGAGGGAGGGAGGGAGGGAAAAGAAAAGAAAGAAGAAACCAGCTACCAGAACTGTTGAGGCCATTTGTTAGGAGGAGCTTTTCTGACTAGAAAAAGATCCATAACCAAGACTGGAACCCTTGTCCTTGATTGCTTTAAGAGGAGACTTATGTGAGACAACACATATGCATTATATGTTGATGCAGAGGGTTGGGTAACTGACCTGAGAGATCAGTTGCCATGTATTTATTTTCTGCCCCACTATTAATATCATTTAATAAAGACTAAGAAATGCATTCTTAATCTCCAAAAAGTGAAGTCCCTGTGGTATACCTAGAATGAAACATACAGAAAAGTTTTCTGCAAAACAGGTCCAGAGATCTTGAAAGGAGGTTTAAAAAAAGTTCTGTTTTGTAAGCCTGTGTGAAAATTATTTTGAAAACTACTCTTCCAGAATTGTTACAATGCCATAAAATTATATGCATGGTGACATAAACTTGGCAGGAGCATGGGTGAACGAGAAGAGCTATCTTAGGCTGGCAGAGCTGTGGGTGGATGTTTTTCGTGTTTCAGTTTCTTTTGTGGCATCAAATATTGTTTTAATAATAAATAAAATTGACAAAATGATAAAAAATAGCATTTGAGAAATGAAACTCATGAAAAGCATATTAAAGCTGACATCACTTATTTTACCCATTTAAAAATGCAGAATAGAGAGTGAAGTTAGATAAAAGCAGAATGTACTGCTTATTATAAATGAAAACAGTCTCATATTAGAGACTCAAATTATGGCCACAAGATAACTCCATGAGATGGCAGTTTGCAAAATCAATAAAATTCCAGTTTGTTTGGATAGCCAAGTTGCCTATATGCCAAAATACATATTTTGTAAATTGCTTAATTTACATTTGAAAAGATCACATCTTAATTCTTCAAGAAGCTGAGTGGAAGGATTGAGAGACACTGAAGGAAAGAAACACACATAGTAATTTAAGCATCCTTTTTTGGTCCTGCAGTATACATAATTTGATTGAAATTGATAGCATTTGGGAAAGGAAATATTTTTCCCATTAAAAAAAGACAGCAACAACACAAAAAACTTGGATTACATAAAGTCCTTGTCATTGAGTTTTTACTGACTCTGGGGTAAAATAACAGGTTTCCCTGGAGGAATTACACTCTGAGGAATTTGGCAAAGAATGTAGAAAGAGCTTTTGCTTCCTGGACATTCTCTGAGGGTGTCTTGGTTCCAACTCAGCTGAGGATTGCACAGCATCTGCCCAGGGAGTCCATCTGCTTTCCAGAACTGGGCAAGAAGCAAAGGCAAGGTGTCCGGGGTTCAGAGTCTGCCATTGCTTTGCTGGGGGACTTTTAGTACTGTGCCTTGACCTCCACACTGGGTCCCTCAGGTTCTCCTTTAAAAATTAGTGTGATATAAAGGATTGGCAAAATCTAGGGTATAAAATAAATTTTCAAAAGATAGTCACATTCCTATACAGCAACAATAGACAAACAGAAACCCAAATAAAAAGCACAATCTCATTCACAATAGCCACACAAAAAATGAAATACTTTGGAATCTTCCTAACCAAAGAAGTGAAAGACCTTTACAACAAAAACTACAAAATGCTGCTCAAAGTAATCAAAGATGACACAAACAAATGGAAAAATATTCCATGCTCATTGACTGGAAAAACATTAAGATGTCCATCCTACCTAAGGCAATCTACAGATTTAATGCAATACCTGTTAAATCACCAGCAGCATTCTTATAAGACCTGGAAATGACAATATAGGAATTCATATGGAAACATAAATGACTACGAATGGCCAAAACAATCCACAGGGGAAAAAAAAAAAAAAACAGGAGGTATCACACTCCCAGACTTTAAACTTTATTATAAAGCTACAATAATCAAAACAGCCTGGTATTGGTACAAGAATAAGCATATAGACCAATGGAACAGGATAGTGATTCCAGAAGTATAACTTCTCAACCACCTCATCTTCAACAAAACCTCCACCATCAACCACTGAGGAAAGGAGAACCTTTCAGTAAATGGTGCTGGGAAAACTGACTGACCACATGCAGAAGGTTAAAACAAGATCCCTACCTATCACCATACACACAAAAAAAACTCTAAATTGGTCAAAGACCTAAACGTAAAATCTCAAACTATAAGAACCTTAGAAAACACAGGAGACACCCTAGTGGAAATTGGAAATGGCAACCAATTCCTGATCAAAACCCCAAGTGCCCATGCCATAAGAGATAAGATAGACAAGTGGGACCTTGTCAAACTGACAAGCTTCTGCAAAGCCAAAGAAACCATCAAGAGAGAAGGGAGACAGTCCACAGCCTGTTAAATAAAAAACCAACTGTATGTCTGACAAAGACCTAATATCTAGGATCTACAAGGAACTCAAACATGCCAAAAAGAAACAAACAGCCTCATTACTAAGTGGGCAAAAGATATGAATAGACACTTCTCCAAAGAAGACATACAAGCAGCCAGCAGATACATGAAAAATACTCAGCCTCACTAGTCATCAAAGAAATGCAGATTAAAACCACAATGAGATACCATTTACCTCTTGTCAGGATGGCCATCATCAATACCTCAAAAAATAAGAGATGCTGGAGAGGATGTGGGGGAAAAGGAACACTTCCATACTGTTGACGGGATTGTAAACTAGTACAACCTCTGTGGAAAACAATGTGGCGATTCTTAAAAGATCGAATATACCTGGAGGAACTCAAATCAGGCTATGAAAAAGATATCTGCACATGTATGTTTATTGCAGCATTATTCACGATAGCAAAAACATGGAACCAACTGCTGCCCAGCAAAAGAGGACTGGATTTTTAAAATGTACATATACACGATGGAATATAGCACAGCCATAAAGAAGGACAAAATTATGAACTTCACAGAAACCTGGATGGACTTAGAGTCTATAATACTGAGTGATCTATCACAGAAACAAAGATCTGAGTACCACATGTTCTTACTCATAAGTGGACCTTGAACAATTATTGTAGTACTATGAAAAAGGGATTGGCAGTAGTGAGAAACTGCCAGTGGGGGAGCACACCCCATCAACAAGGGTACCTACATAATGAACATTTGTATACCTAACTCTGAACTGTACTCCACATCTTCAAAATAAAATAAAAAATTTTTAAGAAAATTAGTGTGATAAAAGCACAACTGATATTTTGAACTCAGAACAATGTCTTACATTTGTATGAGGATTCAGAACTCATAAGGTGCCGTCTTTACTGTCACCTCATCATGATGCTCCCAACTCTCATCGTATTAAAGTTGGAGAGAGCTCAAGATTTGGAGTCACAAAGCTGAGTGACCTTACTTAGAAAACTTATTGTCTCAAGGCATGAGTTTCTTGGTTATGGTGAGAAGTGGGAGTATATATATATACTCCCACTCCACCAAATATATACACGTATATATATTTGGTGTCTGCCATGTAGTAGGTGCTCCATTCCTCCTTTCCTACCATACAAATTGGTATGACTAGCATTATATTATACAGATGGGCTCTAGAGAGATGAGATTTATGGTCTTAGACTTGATAAGTAATAAATAGCAGCATTGAGATTAGAGCCACGATCTTCTGACTCCATCCAAGCCTAGAGGTTGTTCAGTTCCTTTTCTCCCTCCCATTCCTCTAAATTTCCTGAAAAGCTGTACTTGTGGAAAAATGCCACATGGAAAGCCTGTGGGGTCAGATGAGGAGGTGGCAGGTGCAAAGGTCTCTGTGCATGGCCCCTGCCAGTCCCAGTCTCCCTGCAGTGGAGAGCCTGTGATCTGCTTTACAGCAGCTAGTGAGTTGCCCAGCCTGTTTACTGGAGCCGTCTGCCCATGTGGACTTTGATGGCCCCAAGGGAGCTCAGCAAAACGATCCAGCTTTATGCTACCCCATCAAAAATGGGCAAATAAAGAGCTTGCCTCCCTGCCAAGATATCTTAATCACTCTCGCTGGGATTCTGCAGCCAGAAAAGAAAGAGAATCACTCTGGGGAGACAGAGCTGGTGACCTGAATAAAGGCACCTTGGGCTCGGTGTGGCTAAGGATGCAGTTCCCAAGCATAGAGGGTGTTTGGAACATTTTCTTGATCTGAAACACTCTGGGTGGTATGAGGACTGGGAAAGGGAGCAGATACCACCCAGGGTGCCTACCATCGTATTCTCCTAGGTATTCCCAATAATGAATCAATATCTGCTTGTGTAGCACCAAAGCGATATTGCCAAGAAAGAGTTCACACAGACATCCAGAGAGGTGCCTCCCCTGCCTGGCCTCAACCACAAATGCACCCCAAATGTCTGAATAGTCTCTTCAGAGCTAATAGTTTGGAAGTGATTCTCTGACTTCTGTTCCAAGATTTTTTTCCCATGAACCACCAGCACTTCATCCAGATAAAGTGACCCACACACTCAGAAAACCAAAAGATGGCCCTTTTATTCAATAGGTCACCTTACAACACAGTACACACACATACTGACAGTCTGTTACTATGTATAGCTGGGCATTGGCAAAATGATTTGAATCCAGGCTTTCTTTGGGCAGTATTTTTCTCCTATCCAACCCTACCAGAGATAATTCAAGTCCTGACACCTTCAGAGTGTCAGAAGTTAGACCCAGTTGAGCAGATCATGTTAATATGCTAAACTTTCTTTTGTTGTTGTTGTTTTAACTTTTAATTTTTTGAAAGATGTGGAGTACAATTCAATGCTGGTACACAAATGTTCATTATGCAAGTGTTCCCCCAACCCCCCAGTGTTTCCCACTACTGCTAATCCTGCCCCCCGCCCCCACAGTTTTCCACCAATCCTTTTCTTATAGTATTACAATAATTGTTCAAGGTATGCTTATGAGTGAGAACATGTGGTACTTAGTTCTTTGTTTCTGTGATAGATCAGTATTATAGACTCTAAGTCCATTCAGGTTGCTGTGAAGTTCATGATGTGTCCTTCTTTATGGCTGCATAATATTCCATCATGTATATGTACCACATTTTTTTATCCAGTCCTCTCGTGGTGGGCAGCACAGTTGGTTCCAAGTTTTTGCTGTTGTAAACAATACTGTGATAAACATACGTGTGCAGGTTCTTTTTCATAGAGTGATTTGAGTTCCTCCAGGTATATTTCCAACAGGGGGATTGTGGGTCGTATGAAAGGTCGATTTTTAGATCTTTTAGGAATCACCACACTGTTTTCCACAGAGGCTGTACTAGTTTACATTCCCACCAACAGTGTAGAAGTGTTCCCTTTACCCCACATCCTCTCTAGAATCTGATGTTTTTTGAGTTATTGATGATGGCCATCCTGACTGGAGTTAGTTGGTATCGCAGTGTAGTTTTAATTTGCATTTCTTTGATGATTAGTGAACTGAGCATTTTTTCATGTTCTCTATTGGCTGCTCGTATGTCTTCTTTGGAGAAGTGTCTACTCATATCTTTTGCCCACTTAGCAATGGGGCTGTTTGTTTTTTCCTTTTCAGCATGCTTGAGTTCCTAGTAGATCCTAGATATTAGGCCTTTGTCAGACATACAGTTGGCAAATATTTTTTTCCCAGTCTGTGGGCTGTCTCCCTCCTCTCTTAATGGTTTCTTTGGCTTTGCAGAAGCTTGTCAGTTTGATGAGATTCTCACTTGTCTATCTTATCTCATGGCATGCACACTTGGAGTTTTGATCAGGAATTAGTTGCCATTTCCAATTTCCATAAGGGTGTCTCCTGCATTTTCAAAGTTTCTTATAATCTAAAGTTTTACATTTAGGTCTGATTCATTTAGAGTTGATTTTTGTGTATGGTGATAGGTAGGGGTATTGTTTTAATCTTCAGCATGTGATCGGCCAGTTTTCCCAGCGCCATTTACTAAATAAGTTCTCCTCTTCCCAGTCATTGGTGGTAAAGGCTTTGTCAAAAATGAGTTGGATGAGAAATTGAGGTTTTGCTTCTGGAATCTCTATCCTGTTTCATTGGTCCATATGCCTGTTCTTATACCAATACCAGGCTGTTTTGATTATTGTGGCTTTATAATAAAGTTTGCTGCTCTGCATTTGACTCATTTGAGTTTTCTTTACTGTTTTTGTGTGACTCAGGGCCTGTTCTGTCTACTGGTCTTCTGGTTTGACTGCCTCTTTGGCCTGGCTTTGGGTGTGGGATCTTGTAATGATCCAGTCAGAATCCTCCAGGATCCTAATTTAGGACCTCCCGATCCCTTGCACAGCTGAACCCTCTGGCAGACTGGATTCTCAGGTCTGACATTTCAACCATTTGAGCTCTTCCTTTGATTTTTGTGGTAAACATTGATTGAAACACTGTCTTCTGAAGTTTCTGGCTAAAGTGTTCCTCTCTTGGCAGCAGAGATAACTACCAAGTGTGACCAAGAGAGTCCATTCATTTTTGCCCCTTGACCCTTATTAGTTGTTATGATGAGCTCATGGTCATCATGGAAGGTGTAGGGAACCTACCCTGCAGCAACAAGATGCAAGAAGAAATAGCAGTTTAGGCAGAGGGGGAGTTGGGAGCATTGATGGGGACAGCTTTGCCTCCACCCTCTACCCAAGGCCACCAAAGGAAGCCTCCCCCGGGCTTACTCTCATGCACTGGGACAGCAGATAGTGGAAAGCAGAGCTCTCCCGCTGCAGGACAGCACTGACTGTGGCAACAGTTGCCACACACAGAGCGCCAGTCACAGAGCGCCAGCCACGTCCTCTCCACCTCCACTTCCCCTTCTGAAAAGGGGGATAATAAAATTCACCCGACAGGGATGTTGTGACGCTCACATGAAATCATGTGGTGAAATCTCTTTGGAAATTCCCAAGTACTCTGCAGATGGGAGCTATTATAGCAATGTCATTCACTGTTCAACTCTCTGACTCCTTCACCCCAGGACCAAGCAATGCCAGATTCCAGGGACCTCCCCTTTGGTGACTAAAGAAAGATGTACTGTTGCTACCTGACAAAAATGGATTGTTTGTGATTATGATTTGCCTCTTATTTTAGAAAGTGAAATGGATAAAACATATGCAGGTCATGGACACTCAAGAGCCTTTTCATATCAGTTTGGGAGGAGTTGTCAGCCTTGATTTATTAAGTAAAGTTCTGAGACAGGCTGCTGGTGTTCTGTCAGTCTCTGGTAATGGATGGATCTCACCATCACCTGCACCATGATAATCCTGCAACCTGGTTCCCCAGCCTCCAACAGAGGCTTTCACTGGAAAAAAGGCACCTATATCTCTGGATGCCATCTGCTTCCTGTCCACCCACCACCCTCTGTCTCTTTTCCTTCTCTGTAGTGTCCCCTTACCACCACCACCACATGCCAGATCTCCCTCAGACAACTTCTTTTAGTCTAGTGTCTGTGACCAGACACCATCCCTGGGTTTTCCAATCCTGTCTCCTTCTGCACCTGACTAATTGCCCGTCAGGAGGGACAAGGGGAATAGGAAGCCCCTACCTGAACAGACTGCCCTTTCCACCCCACTCCTTAGCCAGGCTGCATGATCCCACTCACTAGCTATAGGGACCCTGATTATAGGTTAAGCACACTTTGGGTTGATCACACAGCTGACTATGCTGAAAATCCCTGTGGGATGAGACTGGACAGATCAAAACTGATTGCAGGACTTCAGGGGCTTCGAGTTTCTCCCTGGTAGGATAAATGGCAGAGTGAGAGAGCTCACCCACTCCAGCCTACCATGAAATCTTTCTCACTGTAAGGATTTCACATGCACCTTTACACCTGGAGATCTTCCAAATTCCCTTTGACTTCGAGGCAAGATCAAAGCCTGTCTCCAGCCCTGCACACTTGCCTTTCATACTGATGGGGACACAGTTTGAACTGCATCAGTGGGTTTTCCATGAGTGTTTTTCTTGTTTTTGTCTTGCTTAGAAACCATATCTTCCTCCCAGAGAGCTGCTCTGTGTCATCCCTTGCTGCTCTGATCATGCAGGATATTGTCCTAAAGGGCAGGAGAGAATGAGGACACTATTACACAGAAATGTGGGCCAGCCCCTCAGTTTGACTTTGGATTGTGTGCAGTTAGGCAGGGAGTCCAGGGATCAGATGAACTGAGAACTCTTAAGTTCTTCATAACAACAAGTAAAGGGCCTGCATTTGCAGAAAGAAAAAAAAAATCTGTGATGCTTGGTCCTTCTGAACTTGACCCATATTTTTGCTGTATGAAGAGGCCAGCTCTCAGTCAGACTGAGAGGATATGATAGTGAGTCAATCTCATGGTCAACCCAGTGTTCTGTTTATGATGGGGGTCAAAGGGACATCAGCCCTTTGGCAGGTGACAGTCCACTTTCTGAGAAAGAATATGTGTCCTCATCACCAATAACATTAACTTGCCCATCACAGCTCCCTACTTGTGGCTCCAACATCTGTGTGCCACAATATGTGGGAATGGGGTCTTTAGCCTCTTTGTGTAAGTCAGAACATGTAGGCCAGTGTCAAGTGTGACCTGAAGCTCTGCAGATTCTTCTGCCTGCAGAGAAACCCCCCGTCCCCGTGGGTGCTGTGTTTCTTGGTTTGGATCCCAAGTGAAGGTGACCCATGGAGGATATTAGGAAACGATCTGAAAAAGAAGAGGGTAAGCCCTGATATTATTGCGGTCTTACAGAGGTTAAGTGCTTATTACAAGAAGGAAGGAAGGGTCCAGGTGTTGGCTCTCTCCACTTAAAGCAGAGTAGATAGAACAGGACTGACACTATGGAGTCCCGGGAGTTAGACTTGATATAAGGGGCCTTTTTTATGTCTAAGAGGGTTAGGTCCTAGAACAAGTTCATAGAAATTCTTTAGAAGTTCATATATGGCCAGCTGAGCAGAGGGACCATGAGCTGAATGTGCCACCTCAGTCTTTTGTCCTGAATGCAGAGTCTAGATGTAGTTCCTGACATAGCTGACTCTCCAAACAGCAACCCCATCAAGGCAGGCTTAGCAATTCCCCTGGCCTCCTTACCACCTCCTCTGAAAGTGATATTTTCCTGCCTCTTCTCTGCTACAGTGCTCAGTGAAACCTGGACACACAGCCACCCCTTACTCTGCCCCATTCTTATCTGGCCCAGAGCCTGCCCAGGGCCAATCCAGAGCTGAAAGAGAAAAAAAGGAAGAAGAGTTACTCCCTAGGACTGCTTCTATCCTATAATTCCCTATGTCAACCCCAAGGCCCACTTTGACAATACATGCAGGCTTTGTCTTTTCCTGCAGTATCTAAATAGAAAAATGACAATCTACATTATGTGTGCATGTCTCATCTCAGTTGTCATAATTGTCTCTGTAATTTTCTCCTGAGTAGCGGTCATAACCACCCTGGTTTCTGCCACCATAGTCTCTGGACCATCCATATCCATATCCATATCCTCCAGGTCGGCTGTCATATCTGCCACTCCCATAGCCTTGGTCTCTACCATCTCTAGAGTAGCCACGACCATGGGCCCCAAAAGCACCCCCTCTGGTTCCCCGGGCAGACTTGCCTGCATGGTCAAGGGACATTTAGGAAAAGTCTGTATACAATGTTTATTATGGTTATGAAGCAATTTCAAAATGTACCTATAAGAAATCTGCATCAAGAACATAATTACCTAGGGGCGTTTTTTTACTCAAGATCACCAACCTGGTTATATAGAAGAGCTTCTTAAAAATGTATGTGAATGTCATTTTTTTAAA
>CAUYQG010063607.1:0-22966 GCA_963574415.1 Tarsius wallacei
CCCGGCTAATTTTTTGATTTATTGTAGAGATGAGGTCTCGCTTGCCCAGGCGGGTCTCGAACCCGCGGGCTCAGGCAATCCACTCACCTCAGCCTCCCAAAGGCGCGGGATTACAGGCTGAGCCACCGAGCCCGGCTGCCACTGTACTTTAGCCTGAGCAATAAAGTGAGGTACATAGTGCAGTGCCAGACATAAATTCTGTCTAGTTGTTATTATTATTATTATTATTTCTAGTGGTGTATCGCTGTCATCATTGTTTTCATAAAGAATTAGAAAGTAAAACTTCACTCAATGGTACAGAAATTTATACTGAAGATGTAATTGTTCTTTGAGAATAAAAGAGAAACTGGCCTGGAAAACTACTGATAACTAATGTTGGTAATTTAGTTCTGTGACCAACTTATACTGATTCCTTCTATGGTTGTTTATTTTTCTGTACTGTGAAATTCTTAGTATGTAAATTCTGTGATTATTAGTTTTGGGTGATTGATGCCTTCTCCACTAGATAAAATAATTTGTTATTCTACCTTCCACTCCTATTTCCAATACCAGATCACTATGTCAGTCAGTCCATGAAGGAAAAAAAAAATTTTTTAATGGAAACTTGATGTTCTGCAACTTTGTGAAATCCATCCCAAAAAGAATCACTTGATCCTTTACTTCCATGTGGAGCTTCTTGAACCTTGGGTAAGAAGCTCCTTCCATCCATACAAGGAACTCCCCAAGTTCCTTAAACAGACCCCCTTCGTTTGGCTTAGAAGAACATCCTGTTGGCCAGGTGAGTTCTGAGTTTTAATGTGCTTCCCTTGGTACCGGTGAATGCATTAAGACTATAAGTAAGTGACATTTCGCATGTTTGCTTTCATGGAAATCAAGAAAACCCACCTCGTGTTGTTCAACCCAACCTTAAAATAGCACATCTTCAATGCCTACTACAGTGACCACAGGAACACCAAGCTGGAAACTGTGTTAACAGGGTGAGGGTATCCTTAATTTTCCATGGGAGAGGGAGAACTATTCCATGGCCACACTGCAAAAACTACTATTGCACCCACAGGTGCAGCTGAAGGCAGGATGGAGAAGGGCAGGGATGAAATATTTCCTCAGGACCATGCTCTTGCATCCCAACAATGTGAACAGCGACAACCAGACTTATGTATCTTCTCTGATAGACACATATTTTTGGTGCAATGGGTCCTTTATTTGAATTGAAATGAGCAGTGAGGAAATAAAATTTAAAGAGGCCTTGCTGTCTTCAAGAAATCTGTTTTCCAGTAAACCTGCCTCTAAACTATAGTTTTGCAAATATTTTTAAAAGAGGAAACAGATCACAAAATGGAAAAATATCCATGACTTTATTCTTTTCCTTTTTTGAGTCGGAGTCTCAGTCTGTATAGCCCATGCTTGAGTGCTGTGGCATGCTCATAGCCACTGTAGTCTTGACCTGCTGGGCTCAGGCAATCCTTCTGCCTCAGTCTTCCATGTAGCTGGAAACATAGGTGTGTGCCACCATGCCCAGCTAATTTTTTGGTTTGTTGTAGAGACAGGGTTTTGTCAAGTTGCCCAGGCTGGTCTAGAACCCCTGGGCTCAAACAGTCCTCTCAACTCCACCTCCCAAATGCTGAAATTACAGGCGTGAGCCACCGCGCTCAGCCTCCCATCACTTTATTCCTGTTGCTAAATATCCAGAGAACTTTTCTTCCTATATGGTGTGGGGGATTGACTGATGATGCTGTCCAGCATTGGTTGGGTTTTTTTTTTTTCTTGTATTTACACGGGTTGAAAATGAGCCTTCCTTCTCTTTCCACTCAGACCACTTAAAAGTGAATCTGCCCCCCAGATGCCATCTCTGCACTAGATGGTCTCTAGAGATGCTTCTCTGTCTCTGGGATGGTGGAGTTATTGCTGCATTTTGGGCAGATTAAGGTGGTGGTGTTTGTCTCATAAGATATTAAAGATGAGCAATTCCTCTAGGAACTAAGACAGGAAATGATCAGAAATGGTATCTGTGCATACTTTACAGAAGAGGATGCCTGTCTCAGAGCGATTTGAATCATTGTCAGAATGAACTTTCCTTTCTACTGTCAGTTAGTTAACTATCAGTGGGATTACTGTTTATGTGAACACGTTCTCTGAGAAGCCTCAGTAAAGCTGAAATAGTGTAACCACAGTAAGGTATGAATCAGGATCACACCATGGGATTTCCCACCAGTGGGAAAGAGTTGGTGGTTGACATTTTCCATGGGACATATAAACCCAACATTATCAATGTCAACTGACCTATATTTGGATAATTTCCTACCAATAACACACATGCTAGAAAAATTTATCTTGATTTTATGATCCACCTCCATGCTGGTTGTGCAGGGAGAGCTGTGATGCTAGATTCAAGAAAATCTGAGAAGCAAAATCACATTCCAATGAGACAGGTAGGCACTAGCAGAACCATGCCTCCAATTACATGTCCTTCACCCAACAAAAAGGGACTTACAAGGGCCAAACTTCTAAAAGAACAAACAACAAAAAAGACATGCCCAAACCCTCCACATTCCAGAACTGGAAAGATAAGGAAAGCACCACTAAATGCCAGATAAACTCCTGCCATTAAGTATGGAGAGGAAATAAACTGTCAAAAGGCACAATCACTGCTGCTGCCACTGTCTATTCCAAGAGACTAGAAGCCCCATGTGCTCAATATGCCATGCTACTCAATCCAAACACGAGGGTCATGTGAGTATCTGATAGGTAGAACCCAGGTCACATGACTGCATGCCAAGCATAAGGGACAGTTTGAATCTGAGCCCTGAAACCTTTGGGAAAAATAATATTTTTGTGTATCACTGGACCCTTGTAGCTGATTGTCATGTTCAGGGACTCTAGGTGATCCTAGTTAAACAGTTTCCCCAGAAGCAACTTCTCTCCTTTGGTCCAATTCATGTCAAAGATGAGTTTTAGGCACTGCTTGATGCTCAAGCAGTGCATTCTGGCAACATTCTTGCAAGATGAATAGTAGGTATAGATCTGTGTCACAGGCAAGATAGTAAGGGTCAGATGCCTGATAGACTGGGAGGGTCTCACTCCACAGACCGTTCTGAGTTTGTGAGATTCTTCCTCCTGTCTTACCTGTGTTCAGTCTGGGTCACTTACCAAATGTTTCCTTCATAAAGGGAGTTTAAGCTATTCTTGTTTGTTAAGAGTAAGCTTTAAGGTTTATGAAAGTTGCGTCTTTGCTGAGGTGGCCTTGTCTTCTGGAAATCCCCATGCCAGGGCTGGAAATCCCTAGTCCAGATTGTATCATAATGACAAGGTGTCAGCCTTATAGCTATGGCTACATCTCTTACAGAATACTATACTGACTGTGGTAAGTTATGACATAGCAAACACTAGAGCAATCACTAAAAAAAAGAGAAAAAGAAATGAAAAATAAGCCATCCTAATTTGCAAATAAATGTTGGATGAAAAGAATATACTGGCTGGGTACAGTGGCTCACACCTGTAATCCCAGCACTTTGGGAGACCAGGAGTTTGAGACCAGTCTAGGCAACAGAGCAAGACTTTGTCTCTACCACACAAAAAAAATCAAAAAGTTAGCTAGGCATGGTGGTGTACACCTGTAGTCTCAGCTACTAGGGAGGCTGAGGCAGAAGGATGACCTGAGTCTAAAAGTTTGAGGCTGTGGTGAGCCATGATTGTACCACTGCACTCTAGCCTGGGCAAGAGAGACCCCAATTCAAAAATAAATAAGAATATGCTAACCTTCTATTAAAAATGGACCCTCCATACATTCTGTGATAGCATGGGGCAAGATTACCGTCACCTCTCCTGGAAACTTCCATGTTTTATCACATATATAACCCAAAACATTGACTCTACTATTAACAACAGGCATTCCTTTCCTGTCTGTGAAGAGACCTCATTTAATCTTTTCATTTCTTGAACTATGCCCTTAGATCAAGTACAATTAGTGGTCAATAATTGCACATTATTTATCATATTGTGTGAATTTCCCATAGTTAAAGTCTTTCACACTTTTTTTTTGGTATTATATCCTGTTTCTCCTATTCTGAAAGATTTGTTCATGAGTAAAATTGCCTGCTTGTTCAAATTATCAGATACATACATGAACGGTGTGCAGAGGCCATTTAAATTAGAATTTAAATTTAAATGAGGAGGTAACAGTAGTATAGGCTCTTGGTTTGGGAGTAGAGTTCAGGTCTGTAGTGAAGAGGTGAAGAGGCAGGTGAGCCAAGCCTGGGTAACTAAATCTAAATGCTTACTGTGACCCAAATGAACTGTGTGGGAACAGGTCCTTCCTGGACATAGGAAAACAAGTTAGTGCTGAGACCAAGAAACAGATCTAGAGTATCTTGGTATGCTGAGGGTTCCACAGAACCTGTGCAGCACTGTAGTCCCTGTGTGTGGTAAAATACTCTTAAAATTTACCATCTTAACCAGTTTTAAGTGTACAGTTCAGTGGAATTAAGAACTTGCATATTCCTGTGCAACCATTACCACCATCCATCTATAGGACCCTTTTCACCTACAGAACTGAAGCTCTATGCCCATTAAATAACTACCCATTACTCAATTTCTCTAACCCCTGGCAATGGCTCTGTACCTTCTCTACAAATGTCCTAGATACCTAACATAAGTAGAATCATACAGGTTTTTATGTGAATGGCCCATTTCATTTAACATAATGTTCTCGAGATTCACCAATGCTGCAGCATATGTGAGAATTCCCTTCCTTTTTCAAGCTGTTTATATTCTATTGCATGTATACACTATCTTGTTTCTTCATTATCCTGTCAATGAACACTTGAGTAGAAGACACTTTACCTACTGTGAATGATGCTGTTATGTACATGGGTGTACAAATACCTACTTAAGACCTCACTATCCATCTTTTTTAGTATTTTCCCAGAAATTGAAATGCTGGATCATGTTATTTCTATGTTAATTTTTTGAGAATCTGCCATATTATCTTCAGCAGTGCTTGTACCATTTTATATTCCAACTGACAGTGCTCAAGGGTCGGTCTCAATCATCCCACATCCTTGCCAGAATTTATTTCTCATACTTTATAGCACTAATCCTAATGGGTATGAGGTGGTATGTGTGTCATGGATTTGATTTGCATCTCCCTACTGACTAATGATGTATGTGCTTATTGGCTATTTGCATGTCTTCTTTAGAGAAAAGCGTCAATTCAAGTCCTTTCTGCATTTTAATATTGGGCTGTGTCTTAGCTTGATCCGCTAAAACAAAATACCATAAACTGGATGGTTTAAACAACAAACATTTATTTCTCTGTTTAAAAGGCTGGGAAGTCCAATATCAAGGCACTGGCAGACTGTGTGTCTGGTGGCAGCCTGCTTTCTAGTCCAAATAAGACTACCTTCTTATTGTGTTCTTTCACAGTGGAGAGCAAAGCTAGCTCTCTAGGGACTCATGTCAGGAGACAAATCCCATTTATTAGGCCTCCATCCTCACGATTTCATCTAATCCCAACAAGCACTAGGGACATCTCTGAATACCATCACATTAGAGGGTAGGGTTTTAACAGTGAGTTTAGGAAACATGTACACTAAGCCCAACTTTTCCACATCTGGCCCCCCAAAATCCCAACCTTTCCACATCTAGCCCCCCAAAGCCCATGTTCTTCTATCATATAAAATACAAGTATCTCATCCCTAAGGCCTCAAAAGTCTTAACAAATTCTAGAATGATCTCTAATGCCCAAACTCAAACTCCAAGCATCATCTCAATATCATACAAGTCAAATATGTTTGAGAATCAATTCGTGCTGAGGCAAAAGTCTTCTTCAGCTGCAAACCTGTGAAGCCAAACTACGTGTATACTTCAAAACACAACAGTGAGACAGGCATAAGGTAGGCATTCCTATTTCAAAAGGAAGAAAGAGAAGAGGAGGAGGGGTAAGCTCCCAAGCAAGTCCAAAACCCAGAAGGCAATCTGAAGACTTTTCATATTCTTTACACGTGTAGAATCTTGCTCCACTACACATTCTCATGTGTACTTGAAGGTTGTGTAATAAATGAAAGGTTTTCCACATTTCTTACATAAGGTTTATCTCCACCATGAGCTCTTTTATGTCTTTGAAAGGAACTGGAATAGCTGAATGTTTTCCCGCATTTATTACATTCATAGGGCTTCTCTCCTGTATGAGTTCTTTCATGTATTCGAATGGAACTGGCATAATTGAATGCTTTCCCACATTCTTTACATTCGTAGGGCTTTTCTCCAGTGTGAGTTCTTTCATGTGTTCGAACAGTACTAGGACAGTCAAAGGCTTTACCACATACCTGACATTTATATGGTCCCTCTCCAGTGTGCAGTATCATATGTTTTCGAATCCTTTTGAGAGAAATGAAGGCTTTACCACATTCCTTACATTCATAGGGTTTCTCTCCAGTGTGAGTTCTTTCATGTATTTGAAATGAACTGGGACAGTCAAAGGCTCTCCCACATATCTGACATTTATAAGGGCCATCGCCAGTGTGTCTAATCATATGTCTTCGGACACTTGGGAGAGAAATGAAGGCTTTCCCACATTCCTTACATGCATAGGGTTTCTCCCCAGTGTGAGTCCTTTCGTGTGTTCGAACGTTGCTGGAAGAACTGAAGGTTTTACCACATTTATTACATTCATAAGGTTTCTCCCCAGTATGAGTTCGTTCATGTTTTCGAACGTAACTGGGAAAAATGAAGGCTCTTCCACACACCTTACATTTATAAGGTCCATCTCCAGTGTGCTGAATCATGTGACTTTGAAAATTTGTGAGAGAAATAAAGGCTTTACCACATTGCATACACTCATGGGGTTTCTCTCCAGTGTGAGTTCTTTCATGGATTCGAAACAAACTGGGACGGTCAAAGGCTTTCCCACATTCCTGACATTTATAAGGTCCATCTCCAGTGTGTCTAATCATATGTCTCTGAAAACTTGGGAGAGAAATGAAGGCTTTCTCACATTCCTTACATTCATAGGGTTTCTCTCCAGTGTGAGTTCTTTCATGGATTTGAAACAAACTGGGACGGTCAAAGGCTTTCCCACATTCCTGACATTTGTAAGGTCCATCTCCAGTGTGCCTAATCATGTGCCTTCGAACGCTTGGAAGAGAAATGAAGGCTTTACCACATTCCTGACATGCATACGGTTTCTCACCAGTGTGAGTTCTTTCATGTCTTCGAATGGACTGACAAGAACTGAAAGCTTTCCCACATTGCTTACATTTGTATGGTTTCTCTCCATACTCTTGATACTCATATGGTTTGTGTCCAGCATGAGATCTGATGTGCCTACTAAGGGATGAAGGATGCATAAAGACTTTTCCACATAAATTACATTCACATGGTGTTACTACAGTTGGAATTTTCTTGTTCAGGTTAAGATTTAGAATCCGGCTGAAGGTTTCTCTATATTGATTATGTTCTTCACTTTCACAAAATCTCTCAACCATATGATTGCTGTAAAAAATAGAAAGCATATTAATGCTTTGTTTATTAGTGACTTTTTATTTATTAACAAGTATTGGACTTATTTAGGAAAAGGTTAGGTTTTTAGCCCTGTCTGAACTGTCTCAAAGTGAATGGACTGAGCACTCTGCAAGAGGGCTTGAAAATAGCTATTATCAAAACAGTAATAATCATATATACAGTTTCTTAATACTGTTTCCAAATGAACTATTTTGCAAACACTGAACATCTATGTCATACTTATGTATATATTTTTATTGGAAAAGTTCTATGAGTAAATAAATATGAAGCTGAACTTACTAGTTTGTTTCCTTATTTTTAAAATTTCATGACATACTAAGTTTCTCTAATGAAACATTGCTTTCTCCCATGAGTGCAAATTACCTGAAAATTCTCCCCTGATTATTGTACCAATCTTCAATGTTCTGGTCTTCCCTTTTTTTCCCTAAAATATAGTCAGAAAAACCATTATCAATTGATAGAAATTACAGAAAAATAATTTCTGCAAAAAAATCTGATTTGCCCAACTATTCTCTTTCCACATTTGACATCATGGAACAGCATTAATGAGCAAGAAATATTTTCTAAGGAAAGGTATGACGTCATCCTTACCTATACAGGCCAGGTTCCGGAAGGTTTCCCGCATCACATCTCTGTAGAGCTTCTTCTGGGAAGGGTCCAGCAAAGCCCACTCCTCCAAGGTGAAGTTCACAGCCACATCCTCAGAGGCCAGTGAGTCCTAAAACATCCCACACATGTTTAATGGAGGAAGAGTGAGATAGCAGCAGAGGGATGTATGCTGCTTTCACAGAAGTTCACAAATGTAGCTGGGCACAGTGGCTTATACCTATAACCCCAGCACTTTGGGAGGCCGAGGTGAGAGGATTACCTGAGCCTACGGGTTCAAGAGCAGCCTGAGCAATTTGGCAAGACCTCATCTCTACAATAAATCAAAAAATTAGCCAGGCGCGGTAGCGCATGCCTGTAGTTCAGGCTACTTGGAAGACTGAGGCAGAAGGATCTCCTGAGCCCAGCAGGTCATGGTTGCGGTGGTCATGGGTGTGCCACTGCACTCCAGCCTGGGCAACAGAGTGAGACTCCCAACTTAAAAAAAAAAGTTCACAAATGATTTCGTTGCCTCCAAACATATGTTATGATTTATTTTATGTCAGAATTCTAACTCTGCCCACATTCACTTTTTCATATATATAACAGACCATGAAAACATGGAACTGATCTCTACATTTTTACTGTGGTTCGTACACATTTTACTGATTCCTAATGGCAGGACTCGCTTCACTTGGGAGAAATAAAGAAAATGCTATACAAAGACACAAATTTTTAAGACCATCATCCCTTGAGAGGAAAAACTCTTCCATTTCCTTTCATATCATACATCAATCACTCTACATTCCATGAAACACAGGGTGAAACCTGAATGAGGTTTCCATGAATAAATACACATTGCAGTGGGCACTGGCTCATCCTATAATCCCAATATGTTGGGAGGCCAAGGCAGGAGAAATACTTGAGTACAGGAAGAGTTCAAGATCAGCCTGCACAACACAGCAAGACCCTGTCTCTACAAAAAATAAAAATATGAGTCGAGCATAGTGGTGCGTGCCTATTATCTCAGCTACTCACGAGTCTGAAGTGAGAGGACTGCTTGACCCCAGAAATTTAAGGCTTCTGTGAGCTACAATCACATGATTGCACTCCAACCTGGGTGACAAAGTGAGAACTCGACTCTGAAAATAAATACATAAAATTTCTCCAGTGGCCGTGAGCCTGCCACTGCACTCCAGCCCGGGCAACAGAGTGAAATTCCACTCAAAAAAAAAAGTAGATCCAGCTGGCTGAATAAAAATATTCCTCTATAAAGGTATTGATTTTAACTTGTATGTGCAATACTTATTTCTGCCCTTGATGAACACTGAGTTAGTTTCCCAGGGACTTCTTCATTCAAGTCCATACAGTTTGATGGCCAATGTGCCCATGATTATAAAATACATAAAGGCATCAGCAGTGCTTTCTTCCAAAAGAACATAAAATCATCTTCCTTCAATATCAGAAGGAAATTATTCCTGACCAGTCCTGACCAGTTACATAATGTAATGTCAAAGCAAAGGGAAATAAAGGGAAAGGTGAGCTAGAGCTCAATGTTCCCAAATATTCCCTTCAAAACATTTTTTAAATTCCATAAACTCCCTAAAGCCTACTTAAGAGTCAACAAAAAGTAGTTATCAAAATCTACCAGGAATAACAAATGTCTAACAATGGTCAAAGTCTTCTAAAGACAAGATAAAGACTTGCCTAACCTATATCAAGAAATCTGAAAATATAACATTGTGGACAGTATAGTATTAGCAGAGATCAACAAACAGTACGAGGGAAAGGGAGAGTCTCCAATGGGCTCGTAGTTACACAGAAAGTTGTCTAATGATAGAACAGACATTGTAGACCACTGGCAGATATCACCACCACTCTAATACATGGGCAGGGAAAAACTGGTACCAAATTGGAAAAATACACTGTATTCTCTTCTATTCCATGGACAATAATAAACTTACTGTGAGCCTAGGCAACATAGTGAAACCTTTTCTCTACAAAAAATAAAAAGTTTAGGTGGGTATGGTAGTATGTGCCTAAAATACCAGCTACTGAGGAGGTTGAGCTGGGAAGATCACTTGAGCCCAGGAGGTCAAGGCCACAGTGAGCAGGGATCATGCTACTGCACTCCAACATGGGTGACAGAGTGAGACCTCAACTCAAAAATAAAATAATAGACCTACTGTGAAAGTATATATGAAAAATAAAACCAGAACACTTTCAAAAGTCACAGGCAAATTTTTCTTGACTTAAACTAAGCTATAAAGGAAAAGATTGACAGATTCAAATATATTATAATTACAGGAGTTAAAAACAACATGGCTGGACATGGTGGCTTACACCTGCAATTCCAGCATTTTGGTGAGAGAACTGCGGAGCCCAGGGATTTGAGACCAGCCCGGGCAATATAGCGAGACCTTGAGTCTACAATAAATAAAAAACTGAGCCAGGCATGCTGATGCACGCCTATAGTTTCAACTATTTGGGAGGCTGGGGAAGGATTGTCTGAGCCCAGCAGGTTGAGGCTATAGTAATCATGAGTGTGCCACTGCACTCCAGCCTGGCCAACAGAGTGAGCTTCTGATTCAAAAAAAAAAAAAAGACAACAGACAGGCTGCATACATGAAATATAAAGAGGTTATCAACACCCAGAGTAAAAAATGAATGAACACGTGATTCAAAAGTGAGAAATAATCAAAATATATTTAACAGAAGAGGAAAGACCATATAAGGAAAAAAGGCCATCTCTTTGGTGAAAAGGAAATAGCTAAATAAGATGTCAAATAGATTTCAGTTCACACTTACAGAATAAAAATGTAGGCCGGGCTCGGTGGCTCAGCCTGTAATCCCAGCACTTTGGGAGGCCAAGGCAAGTGGACTGCCTGAGCCCGTGGGTTCGAGACCAGCCTGGGCAACTTGGCGGCTGGTCTCTACAATAAATCAAAAATTAACTGGGCATGGTAGCACACACCTGTAGTTCTGGCTATTTGGAAGGCTAAGGCAGAAGGATGGCTGGAGCCCAGCAGGTCGACGCTGGGGTGGCCGTGAACATGCCACTGCACTCCAGCCTGGGTGACAGAGTGAGACTCCAACTCAAAAAAAAGAGAAAAAAAAATGTAGTCAATTAGATAACCCCAACTGTTGAGCACTGTCACAAACAGTTATGCAGGAATCACAGAAAGGTCAAGTGATAGATTCTATTACTACTTTGTAGAAATTTCAAGTGGGTCACAATCTAGGGCCCAGTAATTTTTCTCTAATGTCCTGAGAATTTATTGCTCATTACACTTACAGACTGATACAAAAATGAAACAATATTTTTCACACGAGCAAAAAATTATTGAAAAAACTCAAATAACCCCTGGAATGGATGAACAAACCATAACCTCTGGAATGGATGAACAAACGGGTAGCCTACAGCATCAAACACCAGCATAGGAGAAACACAGGGAGGCAAAGAAACCACTAAAGGTAAACCTCCTGACTACATCCCACTAATGCTCATTTACTGAAAGTTCAAAAAGTTCAAAACGGAAACACTGGCTAGTAAAAAGGACAAGATGGTAATGGTATTAGAAATAACCAAAGAATCAGGACAATGGTCACATATAGGTTATGATGAAGGGTGATCAAAGAGCTAAACACAAAGAGACTCAATCCACTGCCTAAGACCCATTTATGAACCCTGATGATGAGTCCAAGAATGTCTACATTATTATTACTAAATTGTGCCAGAAAACATTTTACTCATTCTTTTGTGAATGTATTTCATGATAAAAATTTAAAGACTCAAGTTTAGAAAAGAACATAATTTGTATTATGTTCATCTGCCCTGTAATGTGGAAGCAAAAAATTGGTGATGGGCTAAGTGTTTAGAAAAATTGATTATATAAATGCACCATCTTACGTACCTTTTAAACACAAAAAGTGGCATGTACTGATATGAAAAGATCTGAAGGATACATGAGTAGAACAATCAAGTGTAACAATATATATACCACTTTACTGTCTGTATGTATAATCATTGTGGCCACCTGCCAAGAAAGATGGGCACCTTACTCAAGGTTTGATTCAGATGTTAAGACTGATAACAAAAGGCACATACATACCAAAAGGGCATGAAAGGGTTTATTTATTACTTCATTAACGGAAGTCTCTTGGGAAAGCAGGGCAGACCTCTCAAGCAGGTACAAAATGGCTTGAGGGAGCAAGGGAAGGAGCCTGGCCTAGGGGTTTTACTGAGGGTGAGGTAGTATGCCTATTCACACACAAGGGAAGAGACTTGCATGGACTGAACCTTTTGCCAGCAACAAAGGAGAGAGATCCCAGGATGTTTTTTTCATCACCTCGTTTTGAAGTAGTGACAATGGGAGGAAGGAAGGGCTGAGGAGTTCCACTTGTCATCAAAGATTTTTTTTTAAGTGGCGTCAGAGACTTCCAGTTTCTGGTCTGGAATATAAGGACCAACACCCCATCCTGAACATGTCAAGAATCATCTTGGCCAGGCTCAGTGGCTCAGCCCGTAATCCCAGCACTTTGGGATGCTGAGGCAAGTAGACTGCCTGAGCTCACGGGTTCAAGACCAGCCCGGGCAACTTGGTGAGAACTCGTGTCTACAATAAATAAAAAATTATCTGGGCATTGTAGCGCACGCCTATAGTTCCGGCTACTTGAAAGGCTGAGGCGGAAGGATCACCAGAGCCTGGCAGGTTGAGTCTGCAGTGGCCAAAAGTGTGCCACTGTACTCCAGCCTGGGCGACGGAGTGAGATTCAAAATCAAAAAAAAAAAAAAAAAAAAAAAAAAGAATCATCTCATAAGAACGAAAGGCACTCAAGACATTCCTATTACCCTCATCTCACAGGATAAGGACATAGGATAGCCTGGTAGGAACTAGGGTGGCTCATTCCTGTAATCCCTGCACTTTGGGAGGCAGAGGTGAGAGGATAGCTTAAGCCTAGTTGTTCAAGACCAGCCTGGGCCACACAGTGAGGCCTCGTCTCTACAGAAAAATAATTAAAATAATTAGCCAGGTGTGGTGGTGGGCACCTCTAGTCCTGACTACTAAGAAGGTTAAAGTAGAAAGATCACCTAAGCCCAGGAGTTGAGGCTGTGGCGAGCCATGATCGTGCCACCGCACCTCAGCCTGTGCAACAGAGTGAGACTCTGTCTCAAAAAAAGATCAAAGAGAAACAAAAGGGCAACAAATAGGAAACAATAAAAATATGTTAGATATTCATATAACTACATCAATAACTATTTTAAATATGAATGGTCCAAATACAATTGGAAGACAGATACTATTATGGTGGATTAAAAAAACTTATTTACTATGTTGTCTAAAAGAAACCCATTTTAAATACAAAGACACACCAATATTAAAAGTAAAGGAACAGAGAAATATATAGAATGCTAACCCTAATCAAAAGAAACATGGCATAGTTATATTCATAACACAAAGTAGACTTCAGAAAAAGGAAAAATCAGACATAAGCCAGGCATGGTGGCACATGCCCTGTAGTCCCATCTACTCGGGAGGCTGAGGCAGGAGGATCTCTGGAGCCCAGAAGTTTGGGGCTGTACTGTGCTAAGACTGTACCTGTGACTAGCCACTGCACTCCAGCCTTGGTAACAGAAAGATCCTGTCTGTAAAAAAATAATAAAAAGATTAAAAACCAAAACACCACAGAGATATAAACGAGCATTACATAATGATAAAGGACTCAACACTCCAAGAAGACCTAACAATCCTTAGTGTATACTTGCATAACAGAGTGGCAAAAAACATGTGGCGACAGTTGATAGAACCACAAAGAAAAATGAATCCACTTGTACAGTTGGAGATTTCAGGCTGGGCGTGGGAGTTCACACCCAGAATCCTAGCACTTTGAGAAGCAAGGCCAGAGGACTGCTTGAGCCCAGGAGTTCAAGACCAGCCTAGGGACATAGCAAGACCTTGTCTCTACAAAAAAATTTTTTTAATTGGCAGGTGGATTGCCTGCGCCCAGGAGGCTGAAGTTGCCATGAGCCCTAACTGCATCACCACCCTCCAGCCTGGGTGACAGAGACCCGAACTCAAAAAAAAAAAAAAAGGTTAAAAAGATAATAATTAAGAGGTCCAGGAGGCAGAAAATCAGAAAAGATATGGTTGAATTGACTAGCACAAACAATTGTATTTAACTGAAATCTATGTAATACTTCACCCAACAACAGGAAAATACACATTCTTTTCAAGTTCACATAGAACAGTCACAAAAATAAACCAAATACTGGGATATAAATTATACCTTAACAAATTTGAAAAAAGAGAAATCATTTGGGGGGAACCAAAAAAAAAACCCGGAATTGTATTTTGAAGGGCAGGCCTCTTGTAGTACACGCTTCCCCCGCTAGCTACGTGTTCTAGGAACCCACTGGTTTTTATCTGGAAGTTTTGTGAAGGCTGCACCATGATTTGCATAATTTGACAAGTTGTGGCAAACAGGTGACCGGTTCTTCCACTGTAACAAAGCACCTGCTTACACTGTACTGAGTATTCAGCAGTTTTTGACCAAGAACAGCATGATCCATGTGCCCCACCCTCCCTGTTCATCTGATCTCTCCCGAAGTGACTTTTTTTGTTTACTCAGATAAAAAAAAGCCCTCAAAGGGAAACATTTTGCTGATGTGGAAAGGTGAAGCAAAGAACAACAGAAGCACTAAAAGGCATCAAAATTGATGAGTTCAAAAACTGTTCTGAGCAGCAGAAAAAGCATCTCAATAGGTGTATCGCATAAAACAGAGAGTACTTTGAAGGTGACTGAAGTTTAAACATGTTAGAATAAATACACAATTTTTATGAATAAATTCTGAGTTTACTTGGGTTCCCCCTTGTACAACGTATCCTATCAGACCACAAGTCCATTCATCCAGAAATCCGTAACAGAATGGTAGTTACCAAGCCCCCAAATCTGTAAGAGACTAAATGCCCTTCCAGATAATACACAGATCAAAGAAGCCTCATGAGAAATCAAAAACTGTTTTGACCTCACAAAAACGAAAACAAAACTTACCATAAAATTGTGGCATGCAGCAAAAGCAGTGCATAGGGGAATATTTATAACACTGAACACATGCACTAGAAAAGAACAAAGGTCTATAACCAAAAATGTAAGCATCTACTTCAGCAAAATAGAAAAATGAGAACCCAAAATAAGCACATAAAGAAAAAAAAATTAGAAATGAAATCAATGAAAGATAAAAAAAAAAAAAAGCTGGTTATCAGAGAACATCAAAAAAATTTATAAACATCTAGTTGTGCCATCAAAAAAGAAATTACCGAGAAATGAAAGGAAGGAAAAGTAAAATTTAAAAAGCATTTGACAAAAATCTACCATCCATTCATGACAGCAAACTGGGAACAGAGGGGAACGTTCTCCTCAGAAAAAATAGCAACAAGAAACCTGCAATTAACATCATACTTAATGGTGAGAAATCTAAGAAGCTTTCTAGATAAGATCAGTAACAGGGTAAAAATGTCTTCTTTCACCAATCCTATTCAACAATGTCCCTGAACTGCTAAATAAAGCAATAAAATAAGAGGTGCTGGGCACCATGGCTCATGCCTGTAATCCCAGCAACTCAGGAGGCTGAGGCAGGAGGATCGCTTAAGGCCAGGAGTTCAAGATTCCGTCTCTACCAAAGGTCAGGGGAAGCCAGAAAGGAAATAAAATGTATACAAATTGAGGAGGAGGAGGAAATAAAATTGTCTTTGCTGCATAAGATAAACAGCATATAAGTAAATGAAAACATACACAATATTATATATCATTTGGGCCCTCCATATATGGGAATTGCAAATTAAAAAATGAAAGACTAATACAACCCTTAATAAAGTGGCTAAAATTTAAAACACTGAAAATACCAAATGATGGCAAAGATGAGAAGCAGCGGGAGCCCTCATTTGTTAGCCTGAGTGACAGAATTCAAGAGGTCACATGACTGAGCAGACCTAGGTTTCCCTCTGCCATCCTTAGACACTTAAAAATGACTTCACCATCTATAACAGTCTGTTTCCATTTTGACCTTTGACAGATGACAGCATTGAGGCTTCTACCTATGCCTTTCTCACAATCGCACACCTGGCACTTTGGCTCTGGCAGATTGTGTGAACACCCCAGCTGTAGTATGGGCTCAGGAACTCTTCTCAGACAATGTACCATCTATAAAACAGGTTCATTAAAACTGTCACCAGTTTAAGGGCACAGGCCTGTAGTCCCAACTACTCAAGAGGCTGAGGTGGGAGGATTGCTTGAGCCCAGAGTTTGAAACTGCAATGAGCTTGTCAAAGCCACTGTACTCCAGCCCGGGAGATAAAGCAAAAAAAAATTTCTTATTCTGAATTCTTATTCTTATTGGTAAATATAAGAAAATATTAACCATTGGCTGGTTATACAATCTGAAATGAACCTCGAAACTCTTAGCACTTTTAACAGATAGTTTTTAGGATAATCACAGATACATGCAATCACCATCACAGTCAATTTTCATCATTTCAAAAAAGAAACCCCTGTACCCATTACCCATTAGTCTCCTATCCTTCTATCTTCTTCCCTCAATCTCTAGCCCCTGACACCAGCAATCTTTCTGTCTCTATGGATTTCCCTATTCTGAACTTCCATATAAACAGAATCATGTCACATGTAGAATTTGTGACCAACTTCTCTATAGATTACTCCAGGGATATCCATGTTATAGTATGCCTTCCCACTTCATTTGTTATTATGGTGGAATTCTATTCCATTGTATGGATATTACATTTTATTTATCCATTCATCCAACGATGAATTAGAGTTGGCCCTCCAAACCTGGGATGGATTCAACCAACCTCCAACTGAGTACCATGTAAGCTGGCCTGTGATGGCTGGGTCTGTATTGAACATGTAGACTTTTTTCTTGTCATTATTCACTTCACAAAACAGTGTAACAACTATATACATGGCAGTCATTTTGTATTAGATATTATACATGATCTAGAAATGATTCAAAGCATATAGGAGGAAATGGTTTTCTCAATTGCCACTTTGGACTATATAGTAATGTAACAGATATTTGTAGGTTCAGTTTATATCCTGCTAATTTGCTAAATTCATTTATTACCTCTAATCGTGTATGTCTGTGTGTGTGTGTGTGAGAGAGAGAGAGAGAGAGAGAGAGAGAGAGAGAGAGAGAGAGAGAGAAATATCTATAAACAGGAAAAATTTTTCTTCTTCCTGTCATTTGATGCCTTTTATTTCTTTTTCTTGCCTAATTATGCTGACTAGAATGAACATTCAGCACTTTGTTGAATAGTAGTGGTGAAAGTCTCAATGTAAGTTTTTAAAATAGAATAATGACTGGCCCAGCAGCTCACACCTGTAATCTCAGCACTTTGGGAGGCTGAAGCAGAAGGATCACTTGAGCCTAGGAGTTTGACATCAGCCTAGGTAAAATAGTGACACCTCATCTCTAAAAAAACGTATTTAAATCAGTCAAGCATGGTGGCATGTGCCTATAATCCCAGCTACTCTGGAGGCTGAGGCAGAAGGATTGCCTGAGACCAGGAGGTGGAGGCTGCACTAAGCAGTGATCGTGCCACTGCACTCCAGTCTGGGCAACCGAGTGAGACTCTGACTCAAAAAAAGAAAATAAAAAACAATCCTAAATTAAAATAAAAACACACGATAAACATGAATATGAATATAAATTTTATACTGTTAATGTATACATATAATAAAGTAAAATATAAATAGTATGAATATAATAAAATAAAAATTAAAGTAATACAAATTATCTCCTCCAACCACAATGGCATTAACTTAGAAGTAAATAGAAAACTTGAAAATTCACAAATCTGTAGAAATTGAACAACATTCACCTAAACAGTGAAAGAATCCAAGAAGAAATAACAAGAAAAATTAGAAAATAGTTAGAGATTAATGAAAATGAAAATACAACATACCTAAACTAAGACTCAACAAAAGCAGAGCTAAGGAGGAAATTTTAACAAAGGGCCTTTTCTCTGGAAAAGTTGTCTGAATATTGCATGACTGTGTTGGTGGCTTGATGACTATGAGGTAGAGAGGGTTGCAGTGCTGAGGTTTTATGAACCCCATGACACGGGTTCTGCAACTGCCTCTTCCCCCATCTCACATCACAGCCATCTGGGTTGCTGTAGATAAATTTTCAAATGAATGGATTGAGTATCAATTCCCAAGGCAATTTCCCAGAAAGAAGGCACAGAGAAGGGGCTTGAGATGACAAATGTAGTGGAAATGGCCACAAGGCTTGCCCTGGAAAGACAGGATGCTGATGACCAAGGATGATGATGCCCCCAAGGAGATCTCACTTGGGGGAAACCATGGGGAATGTCTTATGTTCCAGAAACACAGAAATCCCAACCATCCGACCCTGAGAAACCTGTTGGAAAGTTAAAGACTGGGAGTCCCCTCCCTTCTACCCAGTTATGTTTGTGACGTGAGAGCAAGTTTGGTCACAAAGGGTATTTCCTAACATCAGACAGGATTCCAAGAAAGCTATGCTGCGGTCTAGAGTTCTACTTCCCCAATTCTTCAATTCTTCCAAAGAAAAAAACAATGTCACAGATATAAAATTCAAGGTTCAGGAGAAGTTAACATTCTCCTAGCACATGATAGCACTTTTGTTGTTTGTTTTATGTTATTTTTAACATATACACACAGTGTATTAAATGTGGTTGTGAGCTTTCACAGATGTATAGTTGTGCCACCAAGTAGGAGAACACTCAACCCCAAAAGAGATAGTAGGGGCTGGGGGAAAGGAACAGTGATAAATAAGTGGTGCACAGGGGATTTTTAGGGCAACTAAAACTAATCTCTATTAACACTGTGGTGCTGGATATATGACACAAGCACTTGTCAAAACTCAGAATTGTACAACACCTGGATATATGACACAAGCACTTGTCAAAACTCAGAACTGTACAACACCTGGCAGGGCTCGGTAGCTCAGCTTGTAATCCCAGCACTTCAGAATGCCTGAGCTCATGGGTTCGAGAACAGCCTGGGCAACCTGGTAAGACCTCATCTCTATAATAAATCAAAAATTAGCCAGGTATGATAGTGCGCGCCTGTATTTCTGGCTACTTGGAAGGCTGAGGTGGAAGGATCGCCAAAGTCCAGCAGGTCGATGCTGAGGTAGTCGTGAGCGTGCCATTGCACTCCAGCCTGGGCGACAGAGTGAAACTCCAACTCAAAAAAAAAAAGAAAAGAATGAACCCTTACGTAAAGTATAAACTTTAGGGAATACTAATATTACTGGTTCATTGCCAATATGATGATATGGCATCCCATCATCATATGCCATATATTGGTTATAATTATAACAAATACACGACACTAAAGCAAGATGTCAACAATAGGGAAAATGGGCCCGGCGCAGGGGCTCATGCCTATAATCCCAGCACACTGGGAGGCTGAGGCAGAAGGATTGAGCCCAGGAGTTTGAGGTCAGCCTAGGCAACACAGCAAGACCTCATTTCCACAAAAAACCAAAAAGTAGCCAGGCATAGTGGCACATACCTGTAGTCTCAGTTACTCGAAAGGCTGAGGCAGAAGGATCGCCTGAGCCCAGAAGGTTGAGGCTGCAGAGAGCCATGATCGTGCCACTGTACACCAGCCTGGGTAACAGAGTGAGACCTCGACTCAAAAAAAAAAATAGGGAACTGATGAGTCTAGAAGGGGTCTAGGAACTCTATGGCTTCTCATCAATCTTTCTGTAAATTATTAATTTAAAAAGCAAATAGGCCGGGCACAGTGGCTTATATCTGTAATTCCAGCACTTAGGGAGGTAAAGGCAAGAGGATTGCCTGAGACAAGGGGTTCGAGACCAGCCTGGGCAACTTGGCAAGACCTCATCTCTACAATTAAAAAAAAAGTTAGCCAGATATGGTGGCGTGCACTTGTAGTTCCAGCTACTTGGAAGGCCAAGGCAGGAGGATTACCTGAGTCCAGCACCCAAGCCTAAGCAACAGAGTGAAACTCTGACTCAAAATAAGATAAAATAGCAAACAAGCTAATATTCCACAAGATTCATAACCGTAAAAAGAAATCTGACATTCAATAGTACATGCAGTATAATACTATTTGCATAGGATTCATGTAAAAATAAAATATACTGACACAGGGTTAAACACACAGATTAAGAAAAGCAAGGAAATTATCTTACAATCCATAAGGCCTTGTCTGGAGAGAGATGGGATGATTTGGCCTCCAGGAATCATTTCAAGTGGGGCCAAGTGTCAAGAAGTCTTCTTCAAAGTCTTAGCCTGGTTGTCATTAGAAGGACATTCTCTTTACAATGTTTCAGTTGACGTGTAACTGTTTTATGTAATTTTCTCCAATGTAATATGCCTAGTAAATGTCCACAATACAAACTCAACAGTACACAAATAAATAGTGCTTCTAGAATTACTAGCAAAAAGCCAAAGAAAGTAAATTTTAGAAGATAACATAGGCTATTAAAAATAATTCCTGGCCGGGCCCATTGGCTCAGCCTGTGATCCCACGCTTTGGGAGGCCAAGGTGAGTGGATTGCCTGAGCCCGCGGGTTTGAGACCCGCCCAGGCAACTTGGCGAGACCTCATCTCTACAATAAATCAAAAATTAGCCGGGCATGGTAGCGCATGCCTGTAGTTCCAGCTACTTGGAAAGCTGAGTGGAAGGATCGCCGGAGCCCAGCAGGTCGAGGCTGCGGCGGCCGGGAGCGTGCCACTAGACTCCAGCCTGGGCGACAGAGTGAGACTTCAACTCAAAATAAATAAATAAATAATAATTCCTAATACGCCTCAAAAGAAGGAGCAGGAATGAGTTTCAAAGTTAGTGACGCCGGGCTCGGTGGCTCAGCCTGTAATCCTGCACCTTGGGAGGTGGAGGTGAGTGGATTGTCAGAGCCCGTGGGTTCAAGACCCACCTGGGCAACTTGGTGAGACCTCATCTCTACAATAAATCAAAAATTAGCCGGGCGTGGTCGCGCGCACCTGTAGTTCCAGCTACTTGGAAGGCTGAGGCGGAAGGATCGCCGGAGCCCAGCAGGCGGGGCTGCAGTGGCCAGGAGCGGCCACTGCACTCCAATCTGGGCGAGAGTGAGACTCCAACTCAAAAAAAAAACAAAAACAAAAAACAAACAAGAAAAAAAAAAAGAAAAATATTGATCTGCTTCTGGTAAGAGATTATAGCAATGTTATACTTTCCCCTATAATTCATCTAGGAAACAATGATTTTATGATTTACCAAAAGAATATCCTGTGCTTTATTTGTTCTTATTAGGTCTTTAATTGCTTAAGAAAAATTAGTCTTCTCCATAATGAATGCTCTAAGGTTAGTTTCACAACTAAGTAACTTTTGCGGTATTTGCTTTTGAAATATTTTATTTATTTTCTAGAGACAGGGTCTTATTATGTTGCCCAGGCTGGACTCAAACTCTGTCCTGGGCTCAAGTGATCCCCTTTCTGCATGAGAGCCTCAAGTAGCTGGAATGACAGGGTGTGCCACTATGCTTAGCTTGCCTCGGAAGTCTACTGTCACTCTGGTGTTATTTCATAATGATCTGTGATTCTATTGAAATCAGGTATTTAAAACCTTTTGACAATTCCTAGACTCAGATTCTGAATTGTCTTTTTCACCCCAAATTAACTTTGGAATTTTCCAGATGGGTCCATGGAGGATCTCAGAAGATTCGTTCTTATAAAGTAATTAGGCTTATTTGATATGAAATGTGCATGAGAAGTGTCATCAAATAAAGACGATATTTAATTTTATGTTATATTTTGATATATGTCATTAATATAAGTGTTCCAGAAACGATAAAAATTTCCTAAATACTGATATGTCTTAATATAATATTATCAGTCATAATTCTAGTTATCATCTTAAAATGGTGTATACTATAGAAAATAAGCAAATTTTCCCATCAATTGAATTATTATTATAATAAACTCTCATCAGAACTTTTTTGTTTTTTTATTTTTTGTCGAGACAAGGTCTCACTTTGTTGCCCAGGCTGCTCTGGAACTCCAGGGCTCAAGCAATACTCCCACTTTGGCCTCCCAAAGTGCTGGGATTACAGGCATGAGCCGTCATGCCTGGCCTCATCAGATCTTTAACCCTGGTCATTTTGTCTTTTGTCATTTCCAGATAGTTACTGCTTACTTTGATTCTTCCTCAAAGCGTGTGTAATCAACTACAGTCCAAACTTGTTTCATCTTCAAAGAAATTCATGGAAAAGACTCTGGAATAGGGGTTTGTGAAACGTTAAGATCACACCATTCAACTGGGTAAGAGATTTCAAAACTCTAACAGAAAAGCTGAATTCATAAAACTGCTAATTCAAAATTAAGCAAAATAAGAATTAATTACGTGGGACTGAATGAAATGATTATCAAAAATAGCCGGGCTCAGTGGCTCAGCCTGTAATCCCAGTGCTTTGGGAGGCCGAGGTGAGTGGATTGCCTAAATCCGTGGGTTCAAGACCAGCCTGGGCAGCTTGGCGAGATCTCGTCTCTACAATAAATCAAAAATGAGCCTGGCATGGTAGCATGCGCCTGTAGTTCCAGCTACTTGGAAGGCTGAGGCGGAAGGATTGCCAGAGCCCAGCAGGTCGAGGCTGCGGTCGCCGGGAGCGGCCACTGCACTCCAGTCTGGGCGACAGAGTGAGACTCCAACTAAAAAATAAATAAATAAATAAATAAATAAATAAAATTATTTTTAAAAAGACTTTTTGTTATCTGGGTATGGTGGCTCATGCCCAGGAGTTCAAGACCAGCCTAGGCAACATAGCAAGAACTTGTCTCTAGCAAAAAAATCAGAA
>CAUYQG010063609.1:0-34378 GCA_963574415.1 Tarsius wallacei
CATGCTCCTTATGAGAATCTAATGCCTGATAATCCCTCCACCACGTTCATGGAAAAATTGTCTTTCACGAAACCGGTCCCTGATGCTAAAAAGGTTGCGGGCCACTGGCCTAGATGCATGCTTTCCTGGCTAATACGTTTGGTCTCCTGACTTGGGCCATTTCTTAGGCCTTCCTGCTCTCTGCTCTTCCTCTTTGGTGTTGTGGTTCCCTGTCCCTACCAAGGAGCACCCTCTTGGCATGACAGCTGGGAGAAACCTGGCCTCAGAGAACACAGTGGTTCCCTCCTGGCACTGAGATTCATCACGTGAAGAGTAACAGAACAGTAATAAAACCCCCAGACTGCAAGTCCCACACAGCCCGGCTGGGTCTGCTCTTGTGACCCCCGAAGCTGACAAGGGCTTCCAACTTTGTTGTGGTGAGAGGAGAGAGGGCAGGGGAGTTCTGATGTCCCCAAGCAGAAGTGACCCGTTTTCTGGACAGAGCAAGTCACACAGCCACTGCTAATTTGAAGGGGTGGTGAGGTGGGGAAGAGTTTGATCCTCCCGTCTGCCTGAAAAGAACAAGTGGGTGTGGGTGAACCGCAGTGTCTACCTGTGGGAAGGCTGATGGTGGCACGGCGGGTCTTCAGCATGGGTGCGTAGCCTGCAACACACGGGAGCCCAGTGGGCACGGGAGGAACATAACGGGACGTGGCGTTCTATTTATTCTTTGTTTCTCCTTTTGCAGTTTCTATTTTCTGAGTATGCCTATTACATCCATTATAATGAGTATGTCTATTTATAATGTACATAGTGTTGGACATGCAGTTGTACGTGATTATAATTACAAATAAATAAATATGTATATGCTGGGGGTGGATGCCCAAAAACATTTTATAGACGGGGCAAGTGATGACAAATGTCTGGAGACCACTGGTCGGAGGATGGAACCCAGAAAGCCTCAGCCTATGAGGTGGAAGGCTCTGAAAACAAGGCCCCTGGGATCCTTGACCCCAAGGCGACTCCGTTTCCTTGGCCATGAAATTCGCATCACGGTTTCCTTTTCAGAAGCTTCTAGGACCCACACCCTGAAAGTCCTTAGGGAACAGAGGCTGAGACAGGGCAGGCAGGTAGGTAGATGCGTTAGGCTGAATTCATTTTCTCCTCTCTTGCCTACAGCCAGCATGTACAAGAGTGCTGCAGCGCTCTGCAGAAGCACTGCTCAGGGTCATGTGCTTCCCTGACTGCAAGGTGCCTGGTGTGGGTGCCAGAGTGTGCGTGTCAGGTACAGAACGCTGCCTTGGTCTGGAGAGCCAGGGGAAAACAGAGCCAGGGAGTCTGGGCGCTATCTGCCACTGCTTTTCCTGGAGAGGCTGGACATTTCTGAGACATTCACTCCAGAGGAAGAGTGTAGCTAGATTAGTTTGGTTGATGGAGGTGGGGAGGGAGGAGGAGAGAGAAAGAGGGATGGAAAGGAAGGAGGATGGGGAAGGAGAGAAGGAGAGAGGGAGAGAGAGATAAGAGAGAGAGGAAGAGAGGGAGAAAAAGGGAGGGGGAGGGAGATGGAGAAGAGGAGGGGGAAGGAGAGAGGGAGAGAGAAAGGAAGAGAGGAGCCAGAGAGGGAGAGAGAAAGACAGGAAGAGAGGGAAAGGCAGGAAGGGAGAGAGCGAGAGAAAAAGGGAGGGAGAGAAGGAAGGAGAGAGGGAGAGAAGGATAGGGAGGGAAGAGAGAGGAGAGGAAAGAGAGAGAGGAGTGGGGAGAGAGAGAGAGTTTAGTTGAAGAGTAAGGGACATCAGGACTTCCAGAGAGGCTCAGGAGGTCTGGAAGCTGGACCTTGACAGACACCAATGACCTTCTGGCAGCTATCATCCCTGTGCTGCTGAACATCTGCCTCCTCCTTTCGTTCCTGCTGCCCAGTCCCCCGGTGGGAGGCGCCTCCCAGTCGCTCTAGGATTTACATCTCCTCATTCAAGAGAATGGAACAAACCGAACTAGCCCCCAGTTCCTTGGAATTTCTCATTAACCAAATTGGGCCAGGCGCCTCTGTCCCGTGGACTGTGGCCAGGCAGTTAGACCATTGCCCACAGCTGTAGCTGCCGGGCCCCGTCTGTGCCCCTGGGCCTGATGCCTTCCGTGGGGGTCTTGCCTCTCCGGGCCTCTGTTCCAGGCAGTGCCCCCTGCATCTTCTGTGCCCACCTTTGAGCTTGACTTCCTGTGACTTGCATGATGAAGACAGCGTTTCGACCTCACCCTCTGTGCATTTCCTTCTGCTCTTCCCAGGCTGGGCCCGCTCACGCCCACCCCAGCTAGGGGGCTACACCTGTCCAGGACTGGCCATGTGTGGCTGCTGAGCCCTTGAGATGTGACTGGCCTGAAATGGGATGGGCAGCAAATGTCAGTTACACACAGGATTTTCAGGACTTAGGGAAAAACAAGTGTACAATAGCTCAGTCGTTATCTATATTGTTGCTATGTTGGAATGATAGCATTTTGGGTAGCCAAAAAATTGATATTCATATTGGGTTAAATAAAATGCGAGACCCCCACAGAGGGCACCCAGGCAAGGCTGGCGGCCACAGGTGGGGCACCCTGGCAGCCACGTGGGCCCCTGGCAGCCACAGCTATAGGCAACGATCTGATATGAAAATTAATGTTACCTGTTTTGCTTTCTCAGTGTGGCTACTATACATTTCTACTGGACAGCACTGGGCTCAACCACAGTCTCAGCAAAGGGCCAGGCTTTGCCACTTACTGACTCGACTCGAGCTGTTCTTTTCTCCAGGTCTCTCCATCTTCCACCTACCCACTCCTACCCGTCCTGCAAAACCTCCCTCCATGCTGCCCTGTGAGACTCTGTGCCCACAGACAGAAGTAACCTACTTTCAGAACTGTTAAGCTTTTTTCTTTTCCTTTTCCTTTTTTCCTGTATTTTAAAATGCACTTTAGCACATTTGCCATATATTATAATTACTGAAATACACATGCTATCTCCTGTGATCTATTGCAGGACCTCATGGCTATGTTTTGTTTATTTTTTAATTCCAGGTGTAGCTATCCAACATGTGCCTAACATGCCTTGGACATCTCAAGCCTGTTAAGGAACATCATACCTGCTACTGCTTGGCATCGTGGTTTCAGGTGGGCCTCTGTCCACCTCCCTCGCTCAGCCCTCACGCACCGCAGGAGCGCACTCTCCACCCTCATGACCACGTTCATTCAGTTATTGGACACTCAAAGGCATGTTCCTGTATTGGACACTGGTGTCTCCAGGTGAACGCGGTGATTAAAGAGACGTACCTCCTGCGTTCACGGGTGTCACAGTCGGAAGTGAGTAGACCAGTGTGTACTTGTGGACTGGGACCCGGAGGAATCAGGGGAGGAGACTGTGGGGGAGGCAGGTTTATTTAGAGTCATGGGTCATTTGAGGCAATGACCATTCAGTAGAGGCTGGTCAGATGAGGAGGAGACTACACACAGAGAAGAGAGGAGGGTCCTCGGTGGAGGGGTTTGGTGTGGAAAGATCCTGAGATGGAAATGCCAAGGTATGCTGGAGCCCAGAGAGGTAGGAGGAGCGTTGCATGAGACCGAAGGACATTCTGCAGGCCAACCTGTGAGTGTGTGGTAGGAACCATTACAGATCAGTTCTTCTGTCTTTTTGTTGTTGTTATTGGAGTCTCACCCTGTCACACCCAGGATGTAGTGGAGTGGCACCATCACGGCTCACCACAGCCTCGACATCCTGAGCTCAGATGATCCTTTCGCCTCAGCTGCCCAAAGAGCTGGGACTACAGGTGCGCAACACCACGTCAGGCTGATTTTTTAATTTTTTTGTAGAGATGAGGTCTCGCTATGCTGTCCAGGCTGGTCTTGAACTCCTGGGCTCAAGCAATCCTCTTTCCTCAGTCTCCCAAAGTGCTGGGATTCCAAGCATGAGCCACCATGCCCTGTTCCTCTGTCTTCCAAATGCTGGGGATGTGTGCTGCTACTGGCATCCGTGGGCAGTGGGCAGGGATGCTGGGGACATCTCAGACTGCACAGGATGGTGCCGAACCCCACGAAAAATTACCCGGCCCCAAATATCAGTCGTGCTGGGGCAGAGAAAGAATCCCGGTAAGTAGTCTCTGCAGCTGGAAGAAAAGTCAAGTCTGGCAGAGGCCACCAGGTCACAACACAGTCGGTTAGTGGGGCTATTCCCCTTGCCCCATGCAGTTAGGTGTGGTCGTGTGACTGAATCCGAGATGTAAGTGGGTGTCCTGTTCCTGGCTGACAGTGTGTCTCTGGGACATTCTTCTCTTGTGTCCCTTCTCTCCTGCTCCCTGTAAGGTGGTGTGATGGCAGGGGCCCAACACAGCCATCTTGGCACGTCAGTGACCTTGAGGCTAGAAGCCACAAAGTGGCCGTAGGTGACCTTGAAGATGGCAGAGCACAAAGCCAGGAGCAGCCTTGGCCTCCAATGGTTTCATGGAGCCCCTGGCCTCCCTCTCCTGACTTTTGGCTTTTACACATGAGAGAATGCACCCTGTGTGTTAAGGCTTCCTTTACTTCGGTTGCTTGCTGAGTACAGCTGCACTTATTTTAACTGAGAGCCACCGAGAAGGTGGAAGGTCTAGGTCCTGTCCCCTGCTTCCTTCCTCCTGGCAGGGCTCCTTTCTTGCTGCAGGTGTCTGCCCTTCTCCTTTGGTGCTGTTCTTGCATGTGTGCTAAATCATTAGCTGCAGATGCAATTTGCAGTTTTCAAGTTCTAGGACAGACTCCACCTGGGATCGCATCCTGGGTTGATTAATGAATCCCAACCTTTGGGTGCACATGATGGTGCGGGCATAGCAGGTTGCCTGCTTACCCTCTGCTCCCTCATGGAGATGTCCAGAAGTTGGGCACTGAGGAATGTGCACAGGGCCTGGCCTGCCGCTGTTACTTCTGAAGTCTCGAGTTCTGTGTTGAGCTTGGATTTGGAAGCGTTAAGATGTGTTTGCCAAAGGCTGGAGTTTTGATGTAGAGTGGAGAGAGAGCTGTTACTTTGAGGGGGAGAGAAACACCTTCCATTTCTTTAGGGAAAGATAAGTAATGCATCTTTGCGGTTTCTCACTTCTGATCTTCTGGAGAGCAGATGTTCCTTAAGGAATGGCGGGTCCAGAGGCGACATGTTTAAGTTCGCAAACACCACACATTTAGATGTTAGACATTTCGGCGTTGCTAAAGAAAACCACCAAACGAAACAGCCAGCTCTCCCTCTTAGTTTGTCAAAGAGAGACTTTTTAAAATGCACTTGGCTGCTGGCAGGGGCACCGACTCATTTGGCTCATTTGCCAGTCTCAGAGTCGGGGGAGGGGGTGGTGGGAGGAGGTGGGGGCAGGGGTGCCTGGCATGCAGGGAAGTCCCCCTCTGTCGTGGGGACGGACAGAGAACTGCCCCATGGGCTGTGCCTCTGCCTGCTGGCCCACCTCACCAGGGTGAACCTCGACTCCTTCGAAGGGTGGTGTCGTGGGGCTGAGGGGAACTCACCCCTGTGCCTCTTAGCTGGTTAATTCCCAAGGGCTGCTCCCTCTTGGGAGGTAGAGGCTGGTAAGGAGTCTGGAGCCTTAGGCAGATGGATAGAGAGAATTCCCTCCGATGAGAATGAGAATGGAAGATGCCTGGAGGTTTAAATGATGGCTCTGGGTGGGGTAAGTTGCTTCCCTTAGCCTGTGACCGCTCATCTTTTATGCATGTTCTAGTTTTTAAAACATGGTGGGGGCTGAACTTTGGGGGAGGCTGCTGCAGAGAGCTGGAAGGTCAGCTTCAGGCAGCTGTGTCCTAGCTGTGGTCTGCGTGAGATGAAATCTAGACTTTTATTTTTAGCAGGGGTAGGGGCCAGGGAGGACCTTTGAGGGGGCTTGTAAAACTTCTTCTAGAGGATGAGGATGAGCAGGTTAGGGACAGCCCCTCCAAGCACCTGCCCATGCAGTGGAGGCAATGCAGGGCGGCCCTGTGCCCCGCCACAGTTCACTCCCTCGTCTCAGGAACTCCAAACGCCAGTGCTCTGGTGGAGAAACGGAGGCCCGCAGGGTTGTAGTGACTTGTCCCCGGAGAGGCAGGGCCAGCTGGGGTCTCCTGGCATCTCCAGGAAGGGTTTTGTCTGCCCAATTGCTCTGCCATCCTAATATCCCTTTCTGCTCTGGTTCTTGGATGCCTTCCATAAATGTCCTGCTATGTGAAGCTCTTTCTTAAAATAGGAAGAGGATAAACCCGTCTGAAGGAGTGGAAGGACCTTGTGAAGAGAGCTGGGCGTAATTACAACTCACCCTGGCTTCACTAGTTCAAGCAGGCAGATGGTGGATAGAACTGAAGCCAGATAATTTGCACTTACCAAATTAGCACCCGTCTGTTAGTCTGCAGAGAAGGGGGAAAGTGGGCATCTCTCTTTTCACCATATAAGGTAGATAAAACCCAGTGTGCATGGAGTGTTGGCCCTGCGGGGCACAGAGGCAAGGCTAGCCAAGTCGGCGCTCTACAGGCCACACACCTCATCCTCCCACTGCCAGTGGGAGGCAGCCTGACGAGGGGCGGCAAGAACTCAGATCTGAGAGTCAGACAGTCTCAGGTTCAAATCCCAGCGCTAGGACTAACTAGTTGCATGGTCTTGGGCAGCAGAGGTCGTTTACTCACCTGTGAGGATAATAATATCTATTTATCTAATTAAATACATAAAGTAAATGAACAGATCACAGTCAGACTTCTGCGGGGATAACTCAGGAGTCATGGCCGCCAGCTGCCATCCAGCCATCACCTACATAGGACCATGGTTGCAAGAAGTGTGATGGAGTGGCATGGCTGGCCCAGGACAGACCCCCCTCACCCCAGGACATTCCCACAAATCACATGCTCTTGTAGCCAGCCACGTGTAGAGGAAGGATGGAAATTTTGTTCTTTCTGTAGGACTTACCGTCGTGTGATAGCGCAACTCACGTGCTTCCAGGGGAAAAACTGACACATTTTGGAGACAGCACTGACCACTGCTTCCACCAACTGTCACTGAGTGTCCCTCTTCACAGACAGGCACTGGGCTGCCACTGGGGAGACTGTCTCCTGCCATGGCCTCAAACTGGTCTCCCCGCCTCCACACCTCATGGTCTTCATGGAAGTTGAAGTCTAGCAGGGAAGACAGATATTCAAACAAATAATCATGACAGAACTTGTAAAAGGTTATTATCAAAGTGTGACGAATCCCACTTGGAGTGGGAAGGAGGAGCTGTGGGATGTCACTCACCAGACACTGAGATGTGCCTTTGGGGAGGGGGATTTGGGCAGGTAGTGTGGGGGAGAGGAAGGACCCCCCAGGCAGAGGGATGGCACACAGCAGGACCTCAGGGGCGGCCGTGCCTGACTCTCCCAGGGGTGGGGAGCACTGCTGGGTAACTGGTGCCAGGTCCGCCCAGCAGCTGAGCCCCACTGCGTCGGACCCCTAGGGACCTTTTCTGCATTTGCTTGTGAGCTTGGACACAGGAGAGTTTCTAGTCAGTGGAGTGAATAACTCCTTCAGGTTAGCATTTGGGGAAGATCCATGTGGCTGCACTGTGGAGAAAGGACCATGAGGTGTGGAGGCAGGCAGATCAGTTTGAGGCAATTGCAGGAGTAGGTGGCGTGCTGGATCACAGCAGTGGCAGAAGGGATGGATTTCAGTCACATTAAGGGGAGAGGCTGGGCAAGCCTGGTGATGAATTGGACATGGGATGAGTGTGAGCAGCGAGAGTGATTATCTTCTGGCTCTCCTGGGCAATTAGACTCTTGGGCTGACTTTCTCCTAGGGCACTTGAGTTGCAAGGCTTGCAGGGTATTTCACCTTGCCATTAGACTAGGTGTTCCTCAAGGGTGGGAAGTATGTCCTATTAATTCCACTTGTAACTCTCATGCTAATACAGAGTAGGGGCCTGATGACCATAGAATTAATACATTGCTAAATGAATGAAAGTATGAAGGAGCGCACTGCTCATTCTGCCTTATACTGCAAGGAGGAGAGTGTGTGCCAGGTTGACTGGTTACTGCCTTCAGCATGGGGGTCTCACAGGTGTCTGTTGAACCCAGTGGGATGATGATGATGGTGATGGTGATGGTGGTGATGATAGTGATGATGGCAATAATGATGATAATGATGATATTCATGATGATGATGATGATGATCATGACCATGGTGCTGCTGCTGATGGCAATGAGGATGCTGATAATGATGGTGGTGAGGTTGTGTTGACGATAGCGACAATGGTGCTGATGATGATAGTGATGATGACAGTGATGGTTGTGATAATGAGAGTGACAATGATGATGATGATGATGGTGATGATGGAGGTGATGGAGGTGATGATGATGACGATGACGATGATAATGAGAGTCATGATGGTGATGGCCATGATGATGATAATGACAATGGTGATAATGACAGTGATGATGGTGATGATGATAATTGTGACGGTGATGGTGATGGTGATGCTGCTCACCTTCCTCTTTCTAGAACGTAATGCTTCTGTGTTTCCCTGGGGATACAGGGGGCTAATGGATTACTGTTAGTGAAGTGCCCTGATGGGAGCTGCTAGGCTGCAGGGAACATTCTCATTACACAGTGATCCTTGCTCCTTGCAAAGGGCCCTGTTAAGGCTCTTCCATCAAAAGCAGATAAAACGCCAATCCCCTTAGCCTGGTTATTGTGCTCAGAACTATCCATCTCTCCAACTACACAATTTTCCCTTGATTTCTCATCTGCTTGGGAGATTTGCAGCTGCGATTCTGTTGTGTGCGCTGCCGTTCCTAGCTAGTTGAGAAAGCCCTGTCTGCGCCCAGGGAAGAGATGGGAATGGTGGGGACAAGCCATGGGAGGAGGAGGAGGGAAGGAGAGAGGCCACCTCTCCTTTGAAAATTTGACCCACACTGGCAGCTTCTCCAGAACTGGAAGCCTGCTCAGAAGTCCCGTCTCATGTGCAGATGTGCAGGTTGGCCTCTGGGAACAAGAATGCTCTGCCTGGGTTCCTGGCCAACTGGATTAGCACTCGTCTGCTAGTCTGTTTTAGTCCTGTTACACTTTTTCCAAGACCAGGTTGTTTCCTTACTCAGCTGTTTGAATGTTGAACACTGTTTTCTCTTGACACAGTGGTTTAGACAGCATTCAGAATCTGATTCAGACCCCCCATTCCAAGTGCCACCTTTCACTGCACATGACCAGAGGTGTGGACGGCTCAGGGACTGGGTGAATCTTGTTCCAGTACACACCGGGGATTTTGTTTGGCTAAATCAGGTATCAGCTTGTTTCTTATGATTTGCTTCCACTAGAGTTGGAGGCGGAGCATTTTTTTATTATTATTATTATTATTATTATTATTAATTTAATTTTAAAGATGTGAGGTACAATTCAGGATTAGGTATACAAGTGAACATCGTACAGGAAAAGTTTGAATCTCCATTGGTACCCACTTTGCCTGGATTGAAATCAGGTGCACTTATTGATGATGTGTCCCTCCCCCACCCCCTGCAGGATCCCACTACTGCCAATCCCTTTTTTATAATATTAGGGTAAACATTCAGGTCTGTTTATGAGTGAGAACATGTGGTACTCTATTCTTTGTTTCTGTGATAGACCACTGAGTATTATTGACTCTAAATCCATCCAAATTGCTGCAAAGTCCATTTGTTTATCCTTATTTATGGCTGTGTAATGTTCCATTGTGTATATGTAACATATTTTTCAATCCAGTCCAGTTAAGATGGGCAGCGCAGTTAGTTCTTTGTTTTTGTTATTGTGAATAGTGCTGCAAGAGATTCAGGTGCTTTCTGATGAGTGGAAGCTTCACCACATGTCAGGTGTTCCCGCCTCCCTCCTTTTTCTCAGGCTGGCAGTGGGGATGCCCCTGTACTTTGGGAGAGCTTCGTGTTACCTGGGCCTGGCCCTCCTGCTCCCTCCCATGTGAGTTTGGTGGTTCAGCCACTTTGGCTACAACGCTTGTTTTGGAAACATAAACCTGTTTCAGTGTAACTGGTGGGCAAGGGGATGATTTGAGCATAACACACATTTCATATTGACTTATGTGCGATTTAGCCTTTGAGAAACACAAGGTGAATGCAGACACTTGCACATGGCTGAGCTGAGTGGGATAAGGATATATAGCAGGCACACATACATGCCTCACACATGCACAAACTGTGTCTGTTCACCACATATAAGAAGCCACAGCCATCCACATGCAGTGCCACAGCCCCCTTCCAGTCTCAGACAACCCTCCATCCCCACTTCATGGGAACACAAACTGCTACCTTTCCAGCAGTTTCCATAAGCAGATGTCAAGACTTTTTCAGAATAAAGTACATACTTATTGTGGCATTTATGGAGTCATTTTGCATGTGTAAAGTTGTGCTGCCATTTTACTTAGGGTCCTCTCCTTGCAAGCAAATGTATCATTGGTGATTTTGAGTGTTGTTTCCTTAGCCCCATTTTCTCCATAAGCTCTGTCATTTTTATTGTGTGATTTTGTCCCATTGTGATTTTCAGGAACACGTTTGTTGCAAAACTGATAATTCACGTATGTAGCAAAACTGATGATAGCCAGGGGGTGTTCTAGGTCTCATTCTAACCAGCCGGGAAAGAAAGACAGTGAGAGAAGGGACCTCCCCAGATGTACAAGTAACATTTGATCTCCTTATTACTCACCAAACATCCACAACTAATGAGGAACATTTCTACAAGGCTGAATGTATCTCCCTGTTTGAAGAAATGAAACCTTGACAACATTATAAAATAGTTACGTAAGGCGGTATCACTTCTACTTTACTTAGGTAGTATCCAAAGCATAGGGCACATGTCTTCACGATGAGCCATAACACTTGTGAAATACAGGACGTGTTCAGGACACACAAGGGGAGGGACAGGTACATGCGAAGTCTTTTTTTCTATGGAATAGGTGTGCTAAACACATCATGGCATTTAGTCTTCCGTCACACTGTGTCTGCATTCTCCAAGTATTTATGGAACCCCTGCCGTGCGCAGGATGCTGTTCTGGCTGTGGGGTGGCCTCCGGGAGCTGAACTTCTCATGGAGTGTGACAGACAGACAAATCAAGCACCCACTGCCATGCGTAGAGAAAGCCAGCACAGGGAAGAAGTGTCTGGCACAGAGTGAAAGGAAGGGGCAATTGAGGGCCAGCTGGGAAGTGGGGGCAGGGACGGAAGCGAAGATGGCACTTGTTCCCTGGTCTGTAAGGAGAGAACACACAGGCCAGGCATCGTGGCTCATGCCTGGGCAACACAGCGAGACCTCGTCTCTACACAAAAAAGGCAACAAATTAGCCAGGCATGGCAGCAAGTGCCTGTAGTCCCAGCTACACAGGAGGCTGAGAGGATCGCCTAGGCCTGGGAGGATGAGGCTGCACTGAACTGTGATTGCGCCACTGTATTCCAGCCTGGGTGACAGAGTGAGACCCTGACTCCAAAAGAAATAAATAAATAAGAAAGCACGGAGCGGACTGGGCTCAATCTAATTTTACCTCAGAGTTCATTTTCTTGCTCTGCCTCTACACAGTTCTTACATCTGCGCCTGATCTTCTTAAAGCATGGCTTCTCTCTCTTGATGCAACCCCTTTGAGTACCTGGGAGTTTTCTCTCATGATGACCATGCTCTTTTCCTAAAGGACATTTCTAAAAGGCTGAATATATCTCCCAGTGTAAAGAAATGGAAAACCTAACAGCGTTTTAAAATAGTTACATAAGGTGCCGGGCTCTGTGGCTCAGCCAGTAATCCCGCGCCTTGGGAGGCTGAGGTGAGTGGATTGCCTGAGCCCGCGGGTTCGAGACCCGCCTGGGCAACTTGGCGAGACCTCATCTCCACAATAATCAAAAATTAGCCAGGCGTGGTAGTGTGCGCCTGTAGTTCCAGCTACTTGGAAGGCTGAGGCGGAAGGATTGCCGGAGCCCAGCAGGTCGAGGCTGCAGTGACCAGGAGCGGCCACGGCACTCCAGTCTGGGCGACAGAGTGAGACTTCAACTCAAAAAATAAAAAATAAAAAGAATAAAATAGTTACATAAGGTGACAGAACACAGGGCTGCAAGTGGGGTGGCTTAAAACAACAGAAACATGTCATCTCACAGCTCTGGAGGCCAGCTAGCAGTAGGGCCAGGATCCCTCTGAGACTCAGGGCAGAATTTTCCTCACCTGTTCCTAGCTCCGGTGGTGGAGGACATGTTCAGGACACACAAGAGGAGGGGCAGGCACTAGCTATGTCTTTTCTATGGAATAGTGTGCTATACACATCATGGCATTTTGTCTTCCCATCGTACCACGTCTGCATTCTCCAAGTATTTATGGAGCCCCTGCTGTGAGCTGGGTGCTGGTCTGGGTGTGGGCTGATACCCATGAGCAGAGCTCATTGCTGGCCTCTGGGAGCTGAACTTCTTGTGGAGTGAGACAGAGAAACAAATCAAGCACCCTCTGCCATGCGTAGAGAAAGCCATGTCAGCTTGCATAAACTGCCTGCCTCCAGTCTCTGCCTCAATCTTCCGGTGTATTTCTCAATCTGTGTTCAAGGTTCCCTGTATAAGGATACCAGTCCTATTGGACTAGGGCCCACCGTAGTCCAGTAGGACTCATATCAACTGGATTGCATCCGCAGTGCCTTATTTCCAGGTACAACTCTGTTCACAAGTACTAAGGGTCAGTCTGTCAACATAGCCTTTGCTGGTGGGCGGTGGGGGGACGGTTTATACAATTCAGCCTATTAACCACAACCAACCCAAGTCCCAACTCTTTGCTTGGCCTCCCGTGTCCCCAAAACTGGCTCAAATCCACCAGTGCCGCTTACCTACTTCCTAACAAGCCCTCCCAACACTCTCATGCCTTTCTGCCTATGTGGTTCTCCAGGGCCAGAGTTCCCAATTCCTCTCCAATGACTCTACCCCTGTGTCCCCTCTCAGAATGTCCTACAGCCACTGCTGAGACATAGCCTCCTTCGTATTGTGCATAATGGAAGCAGCACCTGGCTGCGTGGGTCTCATTCGGTGGGGTGGGGCAGAGGCAACGTGCGTGGTCTCGGCAGGGTGCCACGGGGATCGGGATCTTAGCTTTGCCACTTCCTAACTGTGTGACCTTGAACACATACCTTATCTTGCCTGCACTTCCTCTTCGTCCTCACTAAAATGTGGGTGAGAACAGGGCCAGCCTCGTAAGCAGCTGTGAGAATAAAATGAGGTGATTCCTGCCGAATGCCCAGCATTTTATTGCGGACACAGAGGATGCTTGCCTTTTAAAAGCACCCTTTCTAAGTTGGTGCCCACTGGGCTGGTGCGCACTGCAGGGCTGAGTCAACAGAGGAGGGGCCAGCAAGGGCTGCCCTCGGAGGGATGCACAGGAGTTGGGTCCCAGGATGTGGCTGTGGCTAGGGGCGGAGTCTGGTGAAAGCAGAGTCTATCTAAGGGACAGAGTCGGGAGCTGTCACCATCTGCACATGGAAATAGAGGTTTGTCATGGTCCCTGCTGTTAGCCAGAGAAACAGCCTCTCAAATGAGTGGCATAAGTAGTCATGGTGAGTTTAGGTCAAAGTCGTTGTAGGAGGCAATACCCTCCCCTTGAGCAATTATCTCAAGTCAGAGAGGGTGTGGGGCAGGGGTGGGTGGGGGGGAACCCGGGCACCCCTGGGCCAATTCGCTCATTTTACGTAAGTTGGCGCTGACTGCCTACTGCGTAACAATCGTTTAGCAGATAATTAAGACTCTATTATATCGCATGTAACACAACCGACACAAGCAAACTTTAGCAAGACAGGGAACTTTATTGTGAGGATGCAGAGGGCGCATTTCATGGAACCCAAGGGCAGAGAGAGTTGAAGACAGGAGCTCGAATGTGGTCTGCATGCTGTGTCTTGTCTCGTTTCTGTATGGCTGTGTTCCTCCTCTCTCTCTTGGTTTGAAGACTAGCTTCTCCTGCTGCTCCAGGCTGCTGGCGGAGTACAGGTCCCTATCAGCTCCTGAGCTCATGGGAATTCCTGGGCCACTATCCAAAGGGAGACTGCTCTCTCTCAGTACCCGTCCAATGCAGAATCTTGGAGGAAGGCACTCTTATTGACCTGGCTTGTGTCAGGTGTCCACCCTGGACCACAGAGAGGTAATGGAGTCAGGCATCCTGGCACTCATCCCTGCAGCCATGCCAGGTGGAGACACAGAGGAACTTCTCAGAAAGGGGTGGTGTCTCGCTAAAGGTTATTTGCTGGGCAAATAACTCAACTGAAGCCTAATGCAATCAGATAGTCTACTATGGCTTTATAAGCATTATCTTTTAAACTCTTACCACAACCTTGCAAAATATGCATTAATACTCCCAATATACAGATGTAGAAACCGAGGCTTGAAGTGATCATGCTATTTACTCAAAGGCAACATTGACACATGGTAGATGCAGGGTTTTAACTTAGATCTATTTGAAAGTAAGTTCTCCCCAAATGAAGCCATTTGCCTAAGGCCAGAATTAATTGGTAGATAAATATGGATGAACCGGTATGATATATCTTTTTCAATACAAAAACACGCCCAATGAAGACCCGCCAACCTTCACAGCTGGGAGTCAGCCACCTGCCACCCAAGTCCTAAGCAGACCCTGCCCCTTGCATGCTACATGAGCGGCCCCACATTCTCCTGAAGCAGAATCTTTGCTTTCAGCAGTGGCTTCTCTCCCTTGATGTTTACCTGTGAGACTGAATCCTGGTCCACAGGTGGCTGAGAAAGCTGGCGTGGATTAGGGGCTGGGCTCGCCCACCTCTTCCTGCAGCCAGAGCTGGCATCAGAATCCTCTTAGGGGAGGTCAGCGAAGATTCTGCTTAGAAACCAGACACAATCACTGTCTGGATTATCTGCAACTCAGGGCTACAGAGTAGCTGGGCAGAAGTGATTTACAGAGGAATCGCTCCCGACAAGGGATTCTGGTGACCTTATAAACCAAGACACTGAAGCAGCTCAACTCCTCTCTTCCCAGGGTGGAATTAATTCCACCTAAATCTCTGCAGTTCATTTGATATTTTTTTTTCAATAAGAGAATATAGATCCCAGCAGTCTATGCCGTTTCTTGGAGACATTTAAACTACCAATCTCATTAGTGTGGGAGCTACTTCAAGAAAAATTGAAGCCAGCAAACTGGCTATGAGAAGAATAGAAATGTAGCATGGAAAGGAAGAAAAATGAGCCAGAAGAAACACAGGAAAGAAACAGAGCCTCTCCACAATAACCCCAAATTTTCAAACGTATACTCATCAGCCACTTGAATGCCTGCTCCAGCAGGCACGGTTGTAGGGGTGGGTGCCAGGATGCCTGACTCCACTACGACTTTTACTTCCAGACTCAGAGCTCTTTTCTGGGTACTTTTGGAATTTCTTTCATTTTTTAATGTTTTGATTGATCGCATGATTGTAAGTGGTTGATGAGTATATGTTTGAAAATTTGGGGTTGTGGTTGGGGAGAGGCCCTCTTTCTTTCCCATGTTTCTTCTGGTTCATAGCACTGTGCTGACATTTTCTGACAGTATCGGGAAGATCTTTCCACCCTTCACAGACTCCTCTGCGGCAGATAGCTGAGATGGCGAGAGGCTGACATCCTCCTTACCTTGTCTGTGTCTCTCCACGGTCAGGATCTGCGTCAAAGCCTTATATCTCTTACATCTCTGGTCTCTCTCATATTCGCAGTCCCTTGTCATCCCTAGTCACCATTCTGGTGACTGGGAAAATGTCTGTCGTGTAGACCCAAGCCTTCCCTGTGGGCGAGGACTAGGGTTGGGGTTTGGGAAGAAAGAATAGGAGGCTTGCTTTGCTCTTGGGTCTAAACATGTCTCCTAGTCAAAAAGCAAATATGTTAACTTCTATTTAACTTCTGTTTAACTGTATACCTCAGGTGATTTTGAGAGGGACACTCTGAGAAGCCCCCAGTAACAATAAGGAGACCATGGGCACATAAAGAAGCTAGGGGAAAGACAGAGAAAATATGGTCTTCTGATCATGCAGGTGATGAAGCATATAGATGTCATCCAGGAAACTGGCTCTGGGTGGAGCTCCAAGCTTCCCTACAAAGTCATGACTGAGGTGGGCCCCAAACCACAGCTCATGAAAGCAGTGGAGTAGCTTTAAGAGTCAAGTTCACGGGCTGGGCTTGGTGGCTCAGCCTGTAATCCCAGCACTTTGGAAGGCCAAGGTGAGTGGATTGCCTGAGCCCACGGGTTCGAGACCTGCCTGGGCAACTTGGCGAGACCTCATCTCTACAATAAATCAAAAATTAGCCAGGCATGGTAGCACATGCCTGTAGTTCCAGCTACTTGGAAGGCTGAGGCAGAAGGATCGCTGGAGCCCAACAGGTCGAGGCTGCGGTGGCTGGGAGTGGCCACTGCACTCCAGTCTGGGTGACAGAGTGAGACTCCAACTCAAAAAAAAAAAAAGAGTCAAGTTCGCTGGCCGAAGGGCAGACAGTGTTCTTATATTTTTATTCATTTGTCTTTCCCCTTCTTGAAAAGAACTGGGAGTCTAATCACCTAGCTATAAGAAAGTAAAACCTGAGAGAAATTAGACCAGAGTCTGAAGAACTGAGTTTTACTTGGACTTTGCCCAGGTACTCTCTAGGGCTGAACATTATTGGGAATTTACATGAGAAAATCCAGACTCTTCACTGGTAAGAACCTCAGGGACCAACCCTCTTTTCGTTCATTTAGTTTAGGAAAGGCAAATCTGTTCAGCAGATTGAGATCTGAGTAAGAATGGGAGACGAGTCTCAGTCTCGGCTCCTGGGTGGTTTTTCCTGTGCATGAAATGGGGATTTTAGCATCAGCTTCTTTCTTAGGTCTTTGTTGTATGAGGAAGGACATCTTCAAGAAACTGATCAACATGTACCAACTGAACCACTCACTAATCTAATTCTATTCTAGCAATGTTTGGTAGCAGAGTAGAATAACTGTACTAAACAAGAACATTTTATACTGTGATGGACATCCTGCCTTGGCTATGCATGACACACATATGACACCTTTTCTCACGTATGCCATAAATATGCACAAATAAAAAAATTAAACATATATACTTCAGCTACACATGTGATGGAAGCCACCCCTCACCACACCACACACAAAAAACAAACAAACAAACAAAAAAACCCAAGCAGTGGCTCACAAAAGTTAGGTGTTCTTTCATAAAGAATGTCTGAAAGTGATCATCTTGGGCTACCATGGAAGCTTCCTGGCACAAGGAATCTAGGTACTTCACCTTGTTCTTCTGTCACACGTTGCTTCCATTCCCAAAGTCACCTCCTGATCCATTATAACTCCTGGAACCCCAACCATGTATGCAGATTCCAGGAAGCCAGACACAGAAAGTGAAAGAAGAAAAACATATCTCTTTCCTTCACACTTTCCCAAGTTATCCCCCCAACCGTTTTCACTTATATTCCATTGACCGGGACTGAATCACTTGGTCTTTGTTCCAGCTGGCTGTCCACTTAGCTAAAATTAAGGGTTCTATTGCTAAGGAAGAAAAAAACAATGGGGGATTTCTAAAGGCTTCCAACGTGCTATCAGAAATGTCTATCTGAGTTTTTTGTTTGTTTGTTTATTTTTGTTTTTGACTCAGAAGACTCAGTTAGATGACCTTTGGAGGTTTCTTTAGATAGAGAGGAGTGTATTTCTTTATATTAAATATTCTTTCAGCAAATATTCTCTCAATGTTTATTGAGGCCTCCCATGTGTTAAAGTGGCATAGAGGTAGGTGCTTTGAGGGCTGTAAACAAGTCATATTATCTTATCTCAAAGTGCTTACAATTCATTTATTCAATACCTATTTGATAAAAACATCTATATACTAAGTATGTGCTAAACTCTGGAGATTTAAAGTAAGAAAAGACTATGAATTTAAACCAAAGAAACAAGAATAAATGAAATAATAAATACAAGGGCAGAAATCAATAAAATCTAGAACAAAAGAAAAATAATAGAAAAGACAAACCCCAAAGCTAATTGTTCGATATTTGTAGTAAAATAGTTAGGCTTCTAAAAAGACTAATAGAAACAATGAAAAGATACCAAAAAAGAAGAAGAAGTGGAAAAAAGAAATCACTATAGACAAAGCAGGAATTAAAATAATAAGCGTATTATGAATAAATTATAGGTTAAATGTAATGGATACATTTTTAGAAAATGTAAAATGCCAAACTTGGTACAAGAAAAAAATTAGAGAGCATAATTAGATCAATACATATTAAAGACATTGAAATGATAACCAAAGATTTCTTATCCCTCCAAAATTCAGGCCCTGATAGTTTTAAGTTTCATTCTATCAAAATTACAAGGAACAGTGAATTCCTACCTGATTTATTATACTCTAGAAAAGAGAAAAAGAATAAAAGCTATCCAGACTGGTTCCTGAGGTTATTGTAATCTTTATTTCAAAATGAAAAGTACAGGCATATTTTACTTATGGGCATAAGTATAAAAATCCTAACTAAGATATCAGCTAACCAAATTAAACAATGTATTAAAATATATCATTATCAAGTTGGGTTTATTCCAGGTGAGCAAGGATGGTTCAACACCAGAAAAATCTCTCAATGTAACTTGCCATATTAATAGGCTAAAAGAGAAAATGTATACAATTATCTTAATTGATGCTGAAAAAGTACTTGATAAAGTTCAACAGCTGTTTATAACAAAAACTCTTAGCAGACTAGGAAAAGAATGGAAATTCCTTAAACTGGTAAAATTATATGCCCCTCCCAAAAAGTCAGCATTATCTTTATTGGAAAAACTTTGGGTGCATTTCTTTTAAGACTGAGAATAGAAAAGAGGACCATTGTTTCTGCTACTGGTAGGCAATACTTCAGGGTTTGGCTGTTACAAAAGACAAATAAATTAGAGGTCTAAAGCCTGGAAAGAAAGAGATAAACATGGTATTCACTGCAGATTACATGGTCACTTGCCTAGAAAGTCCAAGACAAACTATTAGAATAAATAAAAAAATTCTGGGTATCAGATCTATCTAAACAAAATAGTGTCTTTCTACAACAATAACAAAATATGAAATATTTTAAAATACGATATTATTTTTATTAGTAACCAGTCAGGAATTAACTTAAGAATAAGAATACCTGATGTCCTATCACATGAAAAGTTAATACTGTAATAAAGTACACAGAAGTTGATCTGAATAAATGGAGACACAGGCTGTACTCAAATATGGAATTTCAATATTTTCAAGATGTCAATTAATCTCTAATTAATCAATAAATGTGTTTCAATTTTGAATTAAAATTCCAAGTTTAAGGAACTCAATATATGTACTTTAAAATGTACATGGATGGATTAAGACCCATCAACAAAGCAAGATCAAAGAGGAAATAAGTAGGGAACCCACCTTACCAGGCATTAAGACATATCAGAGAGACATGGTAGTAAAAACAGCAGGGAGGCTGGACAGAAACAGACACAAAATAAATGGACCAGAGTAGATAGTCAGAGGGACTCTGTATCAAGATGGGAACTAAATATACAGTTAATGCGGATTATGAATCAATGGGGAAAAGGTGGATTATTTAATTAATAGATTTATGTAGAACTATTTACCATACAGAGATGCATTAAATGAGTTCTCTACTTGACGCCACATGGAAAGGTGAATTATAGATGGATTAAAGCCCTAAATAGAAGGAGCTGGATGATAAGATTCATAGATGATAACTTTTAAGACCTAGGATAAGGAAGAACTTAAATGAAACTTAAAAAGCACAAAGTATTTAAGAAGTGTTGTATTTAACCACATTCGTATCAACATTTCTATTGAAGGAAGAATACCATCGACAGTTAATGGGTAGATGATAATTGAGGCAAGATATTTTACTGCGTCTAAAACTGACAAGGAATTTCTATCTAGAATTTCTAGGTAATTCTTGCAAATCAATAAGCAAAACATGAGAACCCCAAATGAAATACGGGCATAGATTATAAACAGGTAAGTTACAGAAAAGGAAACTTGAACAACTAATGAGTATATGCAGAAATAACCCAAATCTCTTTTTATTTATTTACTTAGAGTCATGGTCTCTAACTCTGACACCCAGCCTGGAGTGCAGTGGCATGCTCAACAGCTCACTGCAGCCTCAGACTCTTGGGCTTAAGCACTCCTCCAGCCTCAGCTTCCCAAGTAGCTGGAGCTTCAGGTGTAATGAAACATAAACATATTTAGAAATATAATACAATACAAACTTTATTCTGCTTCCTCAGCAAGGAGGTGAATCCCTTCAAAACCAGGTTCCAATGCTGTATCTATTTTTATTTTTTTTCGGGTCTGTGGCATTTAGATTCTGTTTCCAAGTTTGTATCTGTAATGAGATGATTTATCATGGAAAATTATTGCATGATCATCAAAAAGTAATGAAAGTTGTCACATCCTTCCTTCTTAATGGTATTTCTCCCTGACCTCCTTCCCCCTACCCTGAAAATGAGCTTTAGGATTCTAACATGGAGCCAGCCCAGGGGTCTAATGCTATTTAATTCACTCAAGCAGTCAACCATAACACATTTTTCAGAAGTAAAGACGACTTCTGTAACTTTTTAATTAAAGCATAAAAGTCCTTAATTAAAGAGACACAAATCACCGAGAACTCTTTGCATCTTCATCATTTTTGGTGGCACTGGATGTGTGTTTCCAGCTGTGTCCACTCCAGTCTCTAAGGCAGCAGGGGCCAGGGAGCTCAGCACTGTCCAGTGCCCTGGAGTGGTGGCTTGGCAGGTCAGGCATTTGGGGCCGCGCTGTGGTGAGATGCTGGCATAGAGCCTCCACTCAGTGCAGAGAGAGGCCCTGAGTAGCTGGAAACAGGCACAATCAGCCCTACTTCTCTTAACTTCCGTCCACTCTCAGAGCATCTCGTTGTCAAGACAGCAGCCACCTCTATGGGATAGAGGGACAGTCAAACACCACCAGGAGGAAGCAGTCAGACAAGTCAAGAATATACAACACTCCATAAAATCATCAGCTCTGGTTCCTTAAAAAGCCAGTGTCACCAGGTGCGGTGGCTCATGCCTGTAAGCCCAGCACTTTCAGAGGCCAAAGAGAGAGGATGGCTTGAGCTTAGGAGTTCGGGATCAGCCTGGGGAACATAATGAGACCTTGTGGCTACAAACAATCAAAAAATTAGCTGGGCGTGGTAGCATGCTACAGTAGTCCCAGCTAGTCAAGAGGTTGAGATGGGAGGATTGCTTGAGCCCAGAAGTTTGAGATCAGCCTCAGCAACATAGTGAGGCCTTGTCATTACAAAAAATAAAAAAAAAATTAGCTAGGCGTGGTGGTGTGTACCTGTAGTTTCAGCTACTCAGGAGGCTGAGGTGGAAGGATCGCCTGAACCCAGGAGGTTGAGTGAGTTATGATTGTGCCACTGCACTCCAGCCTGGGCGATATTGTGAGATTCTGACCTGCCCCCACCCCCGCTCCCCGGCCCCACCAAAAAAGTCAATGTCATGAAAGAAAGAAGTTGGAGAACTATACTGGAATGGAGGAGGCTCAAGCAACACTACGACCAAACACAGTGTGTGAACCCTGATTGGATCTTTGCCTTAAAAAGCTATTAAGCATATTCCTTGGGATGATGGAGAAAAACGAATAGGAACTTGATGTTAAATAATATTATGGAATGACTATTAGTTTTATTATGCATGATAATGACATTGCAGTTATGTAGGATAATGTCTTATTCTCAAGAGAGGTTTGCTGAAGTGTCTAGAAATAAAACTTCATGATGTTGGCAAATGGGGCAAAATGATAACAATGACTGGGTTTAGGCGGAGACACCATGTTTTCATCTTATTAATTTTGAGGGGTCTGTCTATGTATGAAGCAATTTTAAAACAACAGCCTGGGCAACTTAGTGAGACCTCATCTCTACAATAAATAGAACAATCAGCTATGCATGGTGGCGTGCACCTGTAGTTCCAGCTACTTGGAAGGCTGAGGCTGAAGGATTGCCTAAGCCCAGCAGGTGGAGGCTGTGGTGGCCGTAATCTTGCCACTGCACTCCGACCTGGGCAACAGAGTGAGACTCTGGCTCAACAGCAACAACAAGAGCTTTAAGAACCAGACAGCTCTTCAGGTCTCCACTCTGCAGCACTCGTGGCGTCCCTGCCGGCATCTGAGGGTTCAGAACTGATGAGCACGGCTGTCCTGTTCTCCTGGTGCTCCCAGCCAGCACGAGAGACAAAGGAATAACAAGTTAGTCCCCACATGGAATCCTCTTGTGCAGAGCTTCTGACATGCACGTAGTCATGGCTGGTATGATGCCTGGTGCCCCCCAAATGATTGTGATATCATGATCCTTCTTTCTCTGTTTAAAGATAGACAAGAAAGACATCACATCCATCTCAGAGTAGGGTTCATCATTCTGTTAGGCATTGGTGGATGCTGGAGATGGGAGTGATAGGTCACAGGATCTTTCAATTAGCTGGATCCACTGTGGAACTTGAAGTCAGGACCAGGGTCCAGAAAGGGACCCAGTCTACAGGATCCAGGCCCAGCAAAGACACACACATACACACACACACACACACACACACACACACATACACACACACACACACACACAGAGAGAGAGAGAGATGAGGGGGGACTCCCAAAATTATCTTTCGGAGGGTGGACCCCTTGTAGTACAGGCTTCCCCTGCAAGGCAAGTGTTCTAGGAACCCATCAGCATCTGTGGATCACCTAGAGTTGTTGTGAGAGGGCTGTATTTGGCTTCAGTGAATTTTTTTGGAGATTCTTTAAATGCCTTTGCCCATTTCATGACAGGTGATTTACGAGTGCATCTGCCCACACCATGCTGAGTGTTCAGCAGTTTTTGACCAAAAATGGCATGACCACCATGCCCCAACCTCCCTATTCATCCACTCTTGCCTGAGTGACATTTTTTTCTTGTTTCCCTGAATAAAAAAAAGTCCTCAGAGGGAAATGTTTTGCTGATGTGGAAGAGGTGAAACACACAACGACAGAAGCACTAAAGGCCATCAAAATGGATAAGTTCAAAAACTGTTTTGAGCAGAAGAAAAAGTGTCTCAATAGGTGACACTTCAGATGCCAGCACCTAGAGAAGACTTTGAAGGTGACTGAAGTTTACACATGTCAGATTAAATACACAATTTTTTTATAAATAAACTTCAGTTTTTTGGCCCCCCCTTACATATATAGGCACATTATGTATATACACACACAGTTTGACGATTAAGTTCATGAACTTGCTGCCGTGCACTTAAATTGGCAACACTGTACAGATAACTCAGTAAGGTTTCATAACCTTTATATGTCAGTGTCTCACAGCTGTGTTCATGTTGACATGTGACAGTGTCTTGCTGAGGGGTGTTCATTATTATTGTTGCATGTTTTTGTGTGTTGTCACCAGAATGTTGGAGCTTGAATTAGAGCAATGAACAAACATTAAATTTCTTGCTAAACCTGGCAAGGGTGGAAGTGAAGTCAGGGACATGTTAGGCCAAGTTTATGGAGATAAAGCTGTGAAGAAAACAACAGTATACAAATGGATTAAACATTTTTCTGAGAGGAGAGAAAGCTTCCCTGATGAAGAGAGGTCAGGACAACCAGTAACAAGTAGAACTGATGAAAACATTGCAAAAATTTATTGAATTGTGCATCAAAATCATTGGCTGTATGTGAGAAGCATAGCAGACCTAATACAGACTGATAAAGAAACTGGAAAATCTTAACTGAAAATCTTGGGATGAGAAAGGTGTGTGCAAAAATGGTCCTGAAGGAGCTCTTGCATCACGACAATACAGCACATTATATGTGTACATATAAACACACATATACATGCATACCCACACACATATATATACCCACAAATATACACACACATATACACCCATACACATGTATGTCCACATATATACACAATACATATATACACATATGTAGTCACACATATACACACATATATACACATTCTATATGCACACATTATGTATACACACATATACATGCATACATATATACATGCACATATATACACACATGTACACACAAATAATGCACACATTTTATGTACACACACATACACGCATACGCACATATATAGACATGCACACACATGCACACACATTAGATATACACATGCATATATGCACATATACACGCATATACACATGTACACACATGCACAGCCATATACACACATGCACACATATATGCACACATATACACGTGAACACATTACATATGCACATATATACATGCACATATACACACACATGAACACACATTTTATATATACTCACGCATATTTACCCACATTCTGTATACACACATATATACACACATAAATACACATTATATATACCCACACACATATTAATATATATATACACATATATGCATATATACACACTTTATATCTATATATATACACACACCTATACTTATATACACATACATACACATTATATATATGCCCACACATATTGCATACATGTATGTACATACATATATATACTCACATATACATATTACATATATACACATATACACACATTATATATACACATATACACACATACACACACATATAAACACCCACACACATATATGTATACATATACGTACAAATGTACGTATGTCTGAGTGGAACTGTCACTGGACTAGCCACAATGTCTCTGAGCTTCCTGGTTCCTGGACATGGGCCTCTCCGCCCCCAGGACGCAGTGCCTGATGAGGCGGTATGGCCATGTGTGGGACGACACCTGCCTGGGGCCCGTCAAGGGACAGCTCACCACGCAGCTGGAGAAGAAAGGGTCCCTGGTGCAGTCTTTCCAGAATCCTGAACATTCTTTGTGAGAAGCAAGCGCAAAGGGCTTTAATCCAGACAGCGGGAGCTAGAGGACCCTCGGCCACGGCTTTCAAAGGGTGCTGCCACGAAGTTCTGGGACGCTGAGGAAGTTCACCTTCTAGCCAAGGCTCAAACAGCTTGAAAGCCACACATCAGCAAGCCCCTTGCCTTCTAGAAGATGAGGGCATTAGCTTCCCGGGGCTCTGTAATGAAGCCCTGCAGCCGGCATGGCTAAGCACAGACGAACTGACTCGCGGTTCTGCCAGCTGAGTTGGAGATCAAGGTGTCTGCAGGACCGTGCTTCCTCTGAAGGCACCAGGCGAGGGTCTGCTTCAAGCCTCTCTTGGCTTCCAATAGTTCCTGGCTCGTGGAGGAATAACTCCAATTATGGAGGGGCGTGGTGTTCTCCCGGGGTGCACGTCTGGGCCCAAGTTTCCCCCTTCAATAAAGATACCAGTCCCATCCTACTCCTCTGTGACCTCGGCTAGTTACCTCTGCAATGACTCTAATTTCAGAAAGATCACGTTCTGAAGTGCTGACGACTTCAACATATAAAATTTCGGGGATACCATTCCGCTCCTAACAATGACCTAGAAGGACATAGCAGACCTGCCTGGTCACGGCCCAGGTCTGGGTCTCCTAACTCATCATCCAGACCCCCCTTCATCCTGGCCAGCTGCCTTCTACCTGCACTTAGCCTGAACAAGGTTCCACGTACCTTCTTATCCTCAGCATAGGGATCGCTTGTCAGTTTGGGGGTGCCCCTCATTCAACCTCTTTTCATGAGTGCCTGGTCTCCCTTTTGGGGACTCCCCCTGTGGCATGGCCTGTCCCTGGCAGAGAGTCCTTGTTTCCGTCTTCCTTCTCTGGTCTCCAGCAAGCCAGGGTGGACACTGACTTAGACTCAGCCCGTGGGACCCCCTGCCCTGGGGCCTGTCCCTGTGAGGGCTGGCATGACACAGAGCTGCAGCATTGCCTGTACCTGCCTGCTTCTGCAGGGGGGTCTTGCGGGCCCCTCTCCGGGACTGAATACCCAGCTTCCCACTTTTGTGAGTCCCTGCTGTTCTTTCAGTAAGTTTCATCTTTGCTCAAGAGAGGCAGGCGGAATCCATTTCTGTGATGGATACACCCAGGATGTCGCTGGTTACCCAGGGAGGTGTCAGTAAATAAACTTTAATTTTAGAATGAGCCAAGGAGTATCATGAGACCCAAAAGATGACACATCACTATTGTGTGGATTTTTTTTTTCTGAGTGAGACCTTGGACCTGTTCTCGGAGGGTGTGACTAACCCAACTAGGGCGGGCAGGGAAAGGAGCTAATTTATAGTCCACAACAGCCCACACTGCACGTCAGTTGTGTGGGCAAATGGCCTCACCCCAGCAGATCCCAGAGCCCAGTGACTTTTATTCTGTTAAAACCGAGCCCAAACAAAACAGATAAGTGCCCTATCACCTCCGCAAGCTAACCCACACATCATTTATCTTCTGAGTAGTCGGCCACGGTGTCATGTGTGTGTCACTGTAAACAGGCTGAGTGGGTCACTCTCAACCACCTTAATTTGCTTTCAGATGTGTATGTGCGGGCGGGGTGGGGAGGTTTCCCCTAAACCAAATGATTTGGAAAAATTGCATCAAGGCGCATGTAGTAACATACCTGACAAAACAGGGTCTGGGATTTTCCATTACTTATCTTTCTTCTTCAGAAAGAACAGAACAGACATGTAGGGGGGTTGTTTCTGATTAAATTGCCTTCACCTTGCTCTGGCCACCCCTGATCTTGTCACAATGTGCAATTCCATGAGCGTTACCTCTCAATTCATTAGTGAGGGGCTTTGGCCTGGACCATCGCCCTATAAAAGGCCACAGTGTTCCGAAGGCCTATTTCTTATTTCTTTAGCAAGTTTACTATTTTATTGGCAGCTCGTTTATAGGGAGCTGAATCAAATCACTAAGTGAGAACTTAGCATGGGATTTCAAAGGCAAACCCAAAAGCTTTTTAGAAAAAGTAACAGGTGAAATTAAATAACTGGACAGCAGCCCACATCAGGGGCATCACTGAGGGCCGAGGTTAGCCCGTAGGGTCTCGGGTCTGTGGAAGCAGTTCTGTCATGGTGCTTTTAATGAGAAGACCAACAGTGGCTGGTGTTGGGATTCCTGATGTGTCTGACTGAGCCCCTGAGTGGCCCTGCGACTATTTCTCTCCCTGCATCCTGCTCCCATCTCTGTCTCTTGCCCACTGCAGAGGTGATGCCAGGAGGAAGAAGGAGATGCCCTTTCTACAGTGCCTTGAGTAGCTGCAGAGAAAAATGAGCTCTGGTGGGAAGTGCACCTGAGCAGCTCTCATCTGTCCATGCCCATGGGAGGCAGAATTCCTTGGAGGAATGAACGGCACGAACCATGCCAGACCTTGAGTTTATTCCCCCCAACTCCTGAGGGGCAGTTTGCCTCAGGGGTTGGTGGGATCCCTCCCTGGCTGGCTTTGCTTCCCTTGCATGCTTTGCCTGGTTCACCCCTTCACATAAGTGCCCTCCAGTCAAGAAACGCTTAAAAGTTGGACAGCAGATGGGGAGAGGAGGAGACGTGGAGCTTGTGGGGGCGGCGTGAGCATGGCTCCTGGAGCTGCTCTGTCAGCGTGACTCCTGCAATCCTGTTTTCCAGGACAGAGGTTTGAGGTGTCACAAGAGCACGTGATAGGCAGCAGCTGAGTGGCACCGGGAAGGACTGTGATAGCATCCTGCCCTTGCCCTTTACAATGATGATGCTGATGTGTCTGAAAGGGAGACTGGTACAGCTTTCCTGAAGGCTCCACATGCGCCCAGGCCCGTGCCCAGTACTGCGGAAGCATCATGTTCTTTAAAAAGTGTATCCAAACTTAAAGAAAGCCCTGGACCCTTATCGGGAAATTTTTCTTTTTGAGCACACCCAACATACGTACATGTATTTATTTATAATATGCATATATGCGCTATTGTAATGTATTTTGTAAGATATTCACAACTGCATATATTTTAAAAGAATGAGAAGAATAACTAGAAATAGGAGTGACAGAGCGTCCTCCTGGCACCGCATGGACATGTGGGCAGACGCTGGGTGCTCACAATCCACGCTAGCAATGTCTACCCCTCACTGCCTGCTTGACAGGTGGGTGCTATTGCCTCCATTTTATGGATGAGGAAGTGTGGCAGGGATTGCTTAGTGATTTTTCTCAGAGCTGGGGTAGTAACCCATGTCTCCTGAACCCTTGATCATGCACCCCCATCTCCTCCTCCCCCATCCGGTGAGTCCTGCATTCCTGTGGCCCACTGGTCCCTCCTCCTCCTGTTCCAAGGCTCCCCATGTTGACAGTATCTTCAGGGGATGACACTTCGACTCCTGATGAGTCCAAACCTGTTTTAGTGAGACTGTTCCTCTTTTCCAGACACTCATTTTCCCAGCCTCCCTTGAAGCTGAGTGTGGCCATGTGGCCTAGGTCTGGCCAATCAGACATTGGGAGCACTCTGGGAGGTTTCCCTTGCTGTCGAAAGGGAGCATTTGGGGTGAGATGCAGAAAAAGTGGGAAGAGACTGTGTCATGGATATCCTCACAGAGTCCTCACATAAACCAGGTCTCACCTAACTCCAGGCTGTGTGTGTGAGAAGCTAAATGTCCACGTGAACAACTAGCGGGGCATTTTGCTACTTGCAGACGAAAGTCTTCCAAACTGACAAAATCTCTATAATCAGCACCTCACATCCTCAGTTCATTTCCCCAGTCTCCTTCTATGCCTGTGCCTTAGTTTACATGTTAACCTTCCTGGACCCAGGCTTGGTCCATATGGCATAAAATGTCATATGACCCAAAGATCTTTCTAGAACTAAGACTCATCCTCCCAACTCTTTTCTGTTTTATCCTTCTCAATTGTACTGCTATGTGTGTATTTGTGTGTTTAAGTGGCATGTTCCATTTTCTTTCCCTTGCATAGTTCTGCCCACACAAATCCTTTCGTGGCTCCTAAAATGTGCCTTCTTGGGAACCAAGTGCCATCCCTCCCACATGTCGGACCCCAGGGGCCTTGCTCTGGTCACTTCTGTTGTTTGCTAGTCTCTTGCCGGCAGGCTCCTTCTTGTCCTCCAAGTTGCTGCCCAGATGTGCCTGTCTCAGGGAAGCTGTTTCTGATCCATGTCCCTCCACCCCTTATAACATGTGTTGTAATATCCTTCACAGAAATCACTGCTACAGGAAACAATCTCACCAATTCATGAACTAGTTAATTCTTGCCTCCATCCAGAACTTATGTTGTGCAAGAACAGGGACCTTGTCTGTTTCGAGCTGTACCTGCAGCACCTAGAACAGGACTTGGTGTTTAGAGGGGACTCAGAATATATTTATACAGCAAATGAGTCAAAGAAAGGCTGAGTGGGCAGGAGATACCTGCTCACCTGAGTCCTTGGCTTCACTTCCCAAACAGTATTTCAGTCTTTATGAGATGGGGATCCCAGGAGGTGAGGCGCTAGTCAAATGAGGTAGGTCACCAGTGTTCCATGATTCAAAATCCTAACTCAGAAGAGCACGTACTGATGTTATTCCTTCTCACCGAGATGAGTCTAATTTTTAAAATATTGTGACAGGAGAGACAATGTGAATTAAAAGAGTCATGTCTTGAATAAGGTGTTATGGTCAGAATCAAGAGCTGCATTCTACGTCGTCAGTCTCCCCTACAATCCCACACTCCTGGGTGAACGTGTGCTACTACAACTATTTGCTGACTGTTTTGTCTCTTAGTCACCTGAAAACCCCTAAGGGTAGTGACCACAGCTGAAACAGCTTCGAACTGCAGCAGAGTGACATATGGCAAGCATTCCATAAATGTTTTCTTTGAGTGGATGATTCTAGACATGATATGAGTGACATAAAATGTCCTGTTGGCATATTTCACTCTACAATTACAATGATATAAAAGAAAGACCTTTACAGTCTCATGAAAGTCTGTGATATCTATTTTGGTGATTTGACGATGCTTTTATCATGGCCATCATCACTCCTTCCTTCCTTCCTTCCTTTACCTATTTCTTTCCCTCCATCCTTCTCTCTCTCTCTCTCTCTCCTTTTTTCTTTCTCTTTCAAAATGTGTCCTCTCTTCCTGTAGTTTTTAATGCCTGAATTAGCCTGCAGAATCAGGGATGGAAATTGTGACCATGTCTGAAAGAAAGACGTTGGTGAAGTGATTGGGAAGGAAAAGACTGAATGCTTTAGCTTTATTTGCAGGGGAAGAAAATGATGAGAATGTGGATAATAAGGGAGGAAGCATAATAAGAAATGGCAAAGGCACATTTATACTAAAAATTTGGAACTCCTGCAGAAGTTAACACACATTCTTTCACAGAGAGGTACATTTTATGATGGAATAATTTAAGACAGACTAGAGGAGGGAAGATCTGTCTTTATTTATCGTTTGTTGAATATCCACAGTATAGTTAGGTGTAGGACAAAAGTCTGTCTAGCCCTGAGGTTTACAGTCCATGGGACGACATGACACAGCCTGACATCGAGGTCATTACCAGAGACATCTCTGGGACATTAGGATCCTGGACTGCTGTTCAGAGCCTCTTTTGCTGTCAAAAACTTCTGAGGCTAATGGGGCTGGAGTGAAGGAATGGAAAGAGTCTCCCAAGAAAGGGAGAGACTACCTAGCGAAAATGAAGACAAAAGTAATCTGAATGCACAAGGAAGAAAGACTGGGGGACTCTGAAGAGTACAAATGGAAGGAAGGTTTGAGAACCAAAGAGGAAAAAGCAAAATTCAGAACCCCAGATTATATGAGTATCCTGTAGACAAATGGAAAATGGTTCCTTACAGGCCAGCACAGGATGGGGTGACATGTCTGATGATGAGGTGGCAGTGCAGACTGGGAAGATGCAGAATGTCCTCGAGCTCTGTGCCCCTGCACTGCCTTCCTCTCACTCCTGACACCATGCTTCTGACTTCATCCTTGACTTCCCTCCTCCGTGATGGTCTTGGGTGGGATATTAGTTATCTTTCTTAGGAATTACCTCAAAAGCATTCCAGTTCAATTCAACAAACCTCTACTCAGTCTATGAAAAGCCTATGACATTGTGGAGGACACAACAGTAAACAACAAAAATATCAGCCCCTTAGAGACACCAGAGGTCATTTAATCCAAATTCCAGTCTTCACTTAAGCATCACCTAGTTCCTGCCTGACCACATGAAGTGACGGAGAACTCATTACCACCCAAGAAAATCCATTTTATCTTTAGAGAACTCTGTTAGGAAGATATTCCTCATACTGAGCCAGAAAATCTCTAAACAAGATAAGTTCCATTCATCGATCTACTATCGTATCTTGAAGTTCTATAGAAAGAATGTGGCAACTTTTCCTCTTGACAGTCCTTCGAATATTTGAAGCTGTTATGTTCCCTTGAGTGTTTCTTTCTCAGAGCTGAACATCACCAGTTACTTTGATTGTTTCCAAAGAATTCCCTTTTGGGCTTGGCTGCTCTCTCCTGAATATGCTCAAATTTATCTTAAAGTGCTTAAAGTGTGGAACCTTGAACTGTGTACAATGATCCAAGTATGGTCTTCCTAACTCAAACTGGAGCAGGACTAGTATTGCTGCCTGGGGACCTCGTTCTCTATTAACAGAGCTTACAATCCCGTGGACTGGCAGCATCTCACTGTTGATTCTTATTGAGCTTATTGTCTACTATAGCTTGTACTTAAAAACAAACAAACAAACAAACATGGTCTCCTTGATTCTGTATTTGCAAAGCTACTTTCTATACCTGGATACAGGACCTTGGCTGTATCCATATTGCACTTCATTTTGTTAAAACGCATCCATCATTTCATTACATAAAATTATTTCTGGATACAGATAGTATATGCTGCAGTGCTAGGCTTCAGTCTTACACTTGCAGCCTGAATTCTTACTTTTGCCTTGAGAGTCACAGTAACTTGATGATGCAGACAAAGATGGGCACTGACAAAGGACACAGCTCCTTACTGAAGGTCGACCTCTGGAGGAGGCACCCAAAGGGGCCTGGCGCCACCCACTCCGACAGCCTTCCCAGAGCCCCTCCACTGTGACTGCTGCCCGTGTCTCCTCGGTCTCCTTGACCTCACAGGCTCTCCCCCTGCCTGGCAGCTCTTGTCATCCCCACTGCATCCCTCCCTGGCTCTTACTCCACACTCATCCCTATGACCAAATCCTTTTTCTTTCTCGAGAGCTCCGTATGTTTTCAAATGTAGATCTTGTAAACTCTCTTGTCTTTCTTATTCCTCAGCTTGGTGCCCCAAGTCAATGCCACAATGTCTCGTGAACACCAAAAATGCCCAAAATGAAGCAAAGGTTTTCTTTTTCTCTAGAAAGGAGCAGAATTGCAAATACTTATATTTAGTATTTTTCTTTTACTGCAGTCATGGGCACATTTGATGACCATGTCTTCTCTATCTTTATCCAAGTCATTAGCAAATGTGTTGAACAGGATTAGTTTGAGAATAGAGCTCTGAAACATACCCTAAGAAAACCTTCCTTCATGTGGTCTTTGATGCATTAATGAACATCTTTGGGGTTTAACTATTAAGTCAATTAATTCATCAACCTACACGGCCCCATGCTTTACAAGGATTTTATTAAAGAGTCTATTAAATGCCTTAATGCAGTTCAGATGCTCTCTTATATATTTTCTTGATCTAAAAGCCTCACAGCCTTGTTGAGGCAAAGAACAAGACCAGCCTAACAAAGTTTGCTCCCTGTGATTGCCATGGATTGAAAGTTTCTGTCTCCCCATCCACCCACGATGAGTATGTTGAAGCCCTAACCCCTGAGATGGGGTCTTTGGGAGATAACTAGATTTAGATGAGGTCATGAGGGTGAGGCTTCCACCTATGATGGACTAATGTCCTTATAAAAAGAAGAGGAGACACTTGAAGCCTCTCTCTCTCTCTGCTTGCACAAACCAAGGACAAGCCATGGGAGGATGAAGTCTGGAAGAAGATCTTCCTCAAGAGCCCCACCATACTGTCATTCTGGTCTCATACTCCCAGTCTTCAGAATTGTAAGAAATGAGCATTTGTTGTGGAAGACACCAGCATGTGGTATTTTATTATAGCAGCCCTAAATGATTAGGACAGAGATTCCAGACTTATTCCTAGTGACTGACCATACCCTTGTCTAAATAATCACACACTTACCTTTTACTGATACAATGGTCAATTTCTGTGCCACACCCATTTGTTGTATTTTTTTCAGAACTCACATTATTTTCCCCATTTGCAAATGGGGCTGACATTGCCTGTCTCTTGTCTTGTCTCTCTTCATCTCTCCCTACACCTTTCCTGATAAGGATAATAGCAATATGGAGCTTTCACCTGTTCATGTCTAAATGTGTCCTGACATGATCCTATTTTTAGCCTGTGCTATCTCTGAGCATTAGTTTCCATGAGTTTGCTGACCCCGGAGTAGGAGAGTATTTCCTTTGACATGATCCAAGGAAAGGATGGAAAGGATGTTTCCGGATCATCTCTGGAATCCCCCTCTACCAATCTGGTGCCAAACAGAAGCTCTCCGGCCAGGTCGAAACTGGCTGGTCTTTAGTAAGTGACAGATGAGGACTCATTCTCTGGGACATTCACCCAATCATGCTGGGCAGACAGGCTGCTGTGTGACCTTCACGGCAGCACACCAAGGAGGAGCAACATCATGTGTGTAGTAGGACACCAGAACAAAGGCTCAACTGGAACACAGGAGGAGGGAGGAGTGGTCAGCTGGGCTAGAGAGGAGAGTGAGCAGGGACTGGTGGTGAGATCAAGACGCTTTTAGCAGCAGTTCTTTTTTGTTCGTTTATCACTAGCTTTTAAAAAATGATGAATGTATACGTGTACATGGTAAATTGTCAAAAAGAACAAAGAATATACAAAGGAGGAGCCCTCAAAAAACCAGAATCATCTTTTGGAGGGCAGGCCCCTTGTAGTCCAGGCTTCCATACTAGGTGAGAGTTCTAGGAACCCATCGACATCCGTGGACCAGCTAGCATTGTTGTGAGAGGTGGCGTACAGCTTCAGCGAATTTTTGTGGGGAGATTCTTTCAGTGCGTTTGCCCATTTCGTGACGGGTGATTTATGAGTGCACCTGCCCACACTGCACTGAGTGTTCAGCAGTTTTTGACCAAAAATGGTAATGACCCACTCTCCCTATTCACCAGATTTCACCCTGAGTGACTTGTTTTGTTTCTCAAATGAAAAAAGTCCTCAAAGGGAAAAGTTTTGCCAATGTGGAAGAGGTAAAACAAAAAATGGCAGAAGCACTAAAAGGCATCCAAATCGACGAGTTCAAAAATGGTTTTGAGCAGTGGAAAAAGCGTCTCCATAGGTGTATTGCATCAAACGAAGAGTCTTTTTAAGGTGACTGAAGTTTAAACATGTAAGAATAAATACACAATTTTTTAATAAATAAATTCCAGGTTTTTTTTTTGGTCTTCCCTCTTACAATAAAACAAGAAAATACATATCATCTTGTCTCTCACTCTGCAACTGGCCCCCTGCTCTTTCTAACCCTA